>CM034463.1:36683555-36714657 GCA_019925255.1 Litchi chinensis | reverse complement strand
TAATTTTAATAAATAAATAATAAAGTATTCATTTTATTCAATTTATATATTTTACAAAAATTGTGTATATCATAAAAAACATCATTGATTACTGATGTAAACTCAAACTAGGTATATAAGTGTTATATATAAGCGAATTTAGTTTGAGATAAATAATCTAAAGAGTCCATAGAAAGCAAATGAAGCTACGTGCTTTGTTTGTGGCAAATCTACAATTGCGGTCTATAAACCCTTAGTCCCAAACTCTAAACGTCCTAGTGTTAAAAGCTAGAGTATGAAGTTAGAATAATAAATCTAGTCAACAATAAGCTAACCAAGGACATTGAAGAGTAAATGGTCGTTATAGAACTATACAATTACTATTTTAACAAGAAAATGTCAAGGAAGGGTAAAATAGTCATTTTATAAATAAGAGATAAATTATAAGTGGTAATATGTTTAAGTCCAAAAAAATAAAAACTAGAGGATTTATTATTTAGAATTAGTAATAAACTATTAATTAGATTAAACTAAGAAATTAGTAATGGTCAACAAGTCAAATGGGACATGGAAGTCATTTTAAGAAATGTTATTTATATATTAGCTAACACTTAGAAAAAATTAATGAAACAAGAGAGGAGCAGCCGTGACAAACTAGAAAGAAACAAGAAGCTGCCGTGAAAAAGAAAAAGTGAGAGGGAGAGGAAGTGAAGTTGGACGGCAAGAAGAACAAGGGAGAAGAAGATATCTTTCATCAACTTCTCAAGCTTCAAATCACAATCTTAGGAAGTTTTCAAACTAAACTAAACCCTCTAAACAAGAATCAAAGTAAGATATTCTCTCCTTCCACTCTTTTGATGTTATTTAGGGTTGTTTGGGTATGATGATATCTATGTGATTTTAGTGAATTGTGATGGGTGTTTTACACTTCAAATAAGTGTAGAACCCTAATTAGGTGATATAGAAGTTTAAATGACTTGTTCTTGTGTGTGAATCTTAGACTAGGGTTCATGGATAAAAAATTCTAAAGTATGGTTTAAAGCACTAAAGTGTTAAAAAAGTTGTAGACAAGTTGTTTGACAAAAAGATTGAGTGAAATTGACATATAGATTGACAAAATTTACTCTTTGATAAGTATGTGTGTGTGTCATGGCTATGAAGGAAAGTAGGTAACCTCTGAATTTTGATTGATTTGAACTTAAATCCAAGCTTATTTGAGGTTAGAAAAACATATAGAAGTGATAGGATTGAAAAAGGAGTAGTTTTGAGCAAAAGAGAGATTCCCAAGTCAAACAAAGGGACAGTGATGACTTGCTCAAGTCTGACTTATTTGGGGTTGTTCTAGACCTCAAATCATGCTTAGGAGTCATAGGAAATCATAGGTTTTGGAAGAGAATGATTCCGATAAAAATTGCGCAAGTTATGGTCAAAATAGTGCTGTTAGAGGGTCGTAAGGCAAAATATCAATGTAAATGCATTTTTTTTATGCATGGAATGAATATATTTTATCATAATTAGGTAAAAAAACTTTAGATACGAAATAAATAATATCGTCGCTTATCCGATGCAAAAATGTACATAAAAAAGTGCTCAAAAAATGGCGTTTTTCGTAGATTTAACATAGCAAATGATAGAATTTTTAGATGAAATTTTATGGGTGACCAGAATGTGAGATAAGAGGACCGTAGGAAAAAGAACGAAAGAAAATAGAGCCCCGAGTAGAGCCGTGCGTTATATTCTGTTTTGGGGTGTCAAAAGAGGCGTAAATTTTTTATTTTTTGTTGTGGGCCTTCAAAAAATATATGGATCATATGGGGATGATCCTAGGGGTCTAAAAGTAAAACTTTTACAAAAAAATCAGAATTTGAAAGCCTTGGTTAAGTTAGAAACTAGGTGGGAAAGTTGTAGTCTAAAGTAGTCTTAATAGAGTTAATTGTATTCAAAGTTTCAATTGTAGTTCAATGAAGTTCATTCTAACAAAGTTTGAATGAGCATATGATATGTAAGTTCAGAGCAAGCTAGCGGAACGAGGGAGATCCATTAGAGCCCGTTGGCGAGCGTGGATTTGAGGTGAGTATACTAACTCACATTGTATTCAATTATGTTGGTTATTGTAATTTTATTTATTTTCAAAAAGAATTATGAAAAAATGTTAATGTGTGTTCAAAGCGATTTGAAAGTAAAAGATCCTTGAGAAAGTAAGCTTAAAAGCTCTAAGTTTAAAAGTTTCAAAAGATGAGTTAATTAGTGCTTCATGCACTTAGAAGAGAAAAAAGAAGTTTTGGTGCTTAAAGTACTTAATAAGAAAAATGAGTTTTCAAAGCCATTCGTAGACCCTTAGCATCTCGGAGTATCTAACACTACGTATCGACGCAGAAAATTCCACTAGTAGTCGCTCAGAGTTACAGTTTAGCATAGCACTACATATTGCGATGCAGAAAATTCCGCAATCTAGTGCTTAGATTTGATATAGTGTCTTGCGCTTTGTTTACGATGTAGTAAATTCTGCACGTAGTCGCCAAGCCTATATAGTAGCTTGCACCACAATTGGCGATGTAGAAAATTCCGCATGTGGTTGCTGAGAAGTATTAGAAATGTCACGGTTGGTGTCCGCTAAGTCGCCTCGTGACATAGCAATTGGGGAATATGAATGGTGCATTTCGAAGTAAAAGAATTTCATGAAAAGCTTTATAATTTTAATAAGTTATGATTTCCAATAAGTCTATAAGCGATTAATTGTAAATTACCTAATGGTTGTGATTGTTTTAAATTCATATTGTTGTTTTGGCATATTGTATAAAACCTTCACTGGTACTCGCAAGGAAAATCAAAATCAAAATCGAAGAAAACTTCATCGCAATAGGTGGGCGAAAACCGGAAGACCATATCTCATCAATATATTTGTATATATTTTCATATTGATAACTAAACATTACATACATTACGGTTACATCTTGTGTGTGAAAAATGTTTAAGAATACCTATGATGATGTTTTGAGATGTAAATATTTTGTAAAGTTTCTAATGATATGAACCTAATTGCCTATTAATTGTGGTTCGTGAAAAATGATGATATGTTTGTGGGAATGTATGTTTGTAGTATGAAAAGAAGTTGGGTTGTGATTGATATCTTTTGGGAGTGTATCTTTCTATGCAGGAATTTTGGAAATCTTATAAACGCAGCTGTTCTGCCGGATTTTCGTTAAAACAAATTTTGGATTTTGAAACCAAAATGGTTACTTTTCTAACTTTACAAAGATGATGAAAATTGGAAAATCAACAAACCAACCCAACTAGTTTTAAAATAGAGATATTAAAGTAGTTTCAAAGCAAGAGTACACGGGCAAGTTTCAGGGTTCGTTCCACGAATTCCATTAGCCGATCAGTCGAGCTTAAGAGGGGTTCGTTGGAGTGCCAGACGAGGTGACAGGACCCTTCCCAGACCTTATCTAAGCTCTTGTCTGGAGAATCCTGCCGGGCACTTCAACGGATTCCTCGAAACCAACTCGTCGGATCGAAGACATCCGGGAAGCGAACCCTATCTTTCTGTATCCGGTTTACTCGTTAAAACTTAGTGATTTGAATTTGAATCGTCACTGGTTGGGAGTGGTAAACATTTTCTTTGATTTTTTTTTTTCTAATTCATTTTATAAAAATTTCGGCAGCATAACGACTGCATTTTTGATAAACCAAAAATTTGACCTGTAAGGAAAATAACACTTCGACTATTTCAAAACACCTCCCAACTTCTTTAATTCTCAATCATGCATCATTCATCAGACTTTCATAAGCATAACAATAAGCTTTAATGCCAAGTATACATATATGAATCATATATAGTATGCATGAATATATTTACATTTTTCAATCTCAACATCATGGAAATTCAAAATATACCTAATTAAATACATACTACAAAAATGTATATACACGTCTTGAGCTATCGCCCACCTATCAATGTATATGCAAGCAAAAGGTCTCGATCTCGTCCGACGGCGGCACGCAATAAAAACAAATGAGCTACAAAATAAATAAGAGGTTAGTGCAATAAGGATATATAATATCACATACACCAACATAAGATTTCATTATTGACTCAAGTTTTACAACTTCTTTAAAAATTCTTCCATGTGTATCCTTGACTCATTCTAACCATCACGGGCGATTTTAGCTAACGCCAACGTGAAGCTTACTAATGCATCTCAACCACTACGTTACGGAATTTACTGCATCGTACGTAGGGCGCTAAACTATTCACTGAGCAACTACAATGCGGAATTCTCTGCATCGCAAATGTAGTGCTAAATCTCTAGACGACTACGAGCGGAATTTACTGCATCGCTTCGTAGCGCTAACTGTCAACTAACCAACTACGTGTGGAATTGTCTGCATCGCAACGTAGCGCTATACTTTTCTGTAAACTGAGCGATTACGGACGGAATTCTCTGCGTCGTCACGTAACGCTAAATCTCATTAACTTATAAGGTATACACATGGTTTTCATACTAAATTTCTTTAAGTGCAAAAACACAAATGACACTAATTTGAAAATCCTGAAAACTTTCTTATTTCATTTACTTTATATGCAACTCATTATAGCTTTCTAGTAACATATGGATTCCATAGGAATCCATACGCTTAAACTTTAACTACAACACTAAGCATCATTTTCAATTTCCTTCATTACTTAGCTATCACATTTATTCAATATAATCAAGAATTTATTAACACTTTGAGAAAGCTCTTAAGTGGCGAACCACTTACCTCGAAGCCGCGTCACTCCGTGTCAAGCGTCTCGACGAGGCTCGTCACCTACACAATATTTTCTCATCATTACTATTAACAAAAACCTCCATTTCTCAACTATATACTAGGAATTCCCAACTATGCCCAACTCTCTCTATATAGCTCCTAACTCGTTTTTAAATCAACCGAGACTCTTAAATCCCGGTTTTTGTGGAAAAGTTTTAGTTTTAGACCCTTAGGGATTACCCCACGCGGTCCGTTTAATTGTTGAAGGCTTAAAACGAAAAATCACATTTTTAATTTAAACGGACAGCCCTTGACAGTGTGCACTGCTACGCACTGCCCGGGACTCCGTTTTCCTTCGTTCTTTTTCCTACGGCTCACTTATATCCCATTCTAGTCACACGACAAATTTCATTGAGAAATATTATCGTTTGCTATGTCAAATCTAAGGAAAACATCCGTTTTGGACACTTTCGGGCGCAATTAAGTGCCCGTTTTGCAACCTCTTGGTTTTGGGTTAGCGACGCTAGATTTTATTCCATAACTAAGCTTCATTTAACTTATAATGATGAACCAAACTCAAACCATGCAATAAAAATTGCATTAGGATAGCCGTTTCACTTCTCAGAGCTCTAACGGCGCTATTTCGTGCATAACTTGCACAATTTTTATCGGATTCGATCCGTTCCAAAACCTATGGTTTTCTATGGTTCCTAGGCATCATTTGAGGTGTAGAACACCCCCAAATAAGCCAAATATGGTCAGGTCTCCCCTAGCTAAAAATTCAGCTCGGGATTGACAAAATTGTTAAAACCAATTTTATTGAGCTTCTATCATTCCTATATGCTCTCCTATGCTTTTCTAATCATTTTTATGCTCAAACTTGGGTTCATAACCTCTAATTTCAGAGCTTATTTACTGTCTAATATAGTCACAACACACACATAAACATTACTTGTTCATTTGAACACTAACAATTCACTCAAAACTTTAATCAACTAATTGGTGTGTGTGTGAGAGTTGATTTTGTTTTCACTTAAATCAAATATGTGGCAGCCATAAATAAAACCCTAGGCTACCACTTACACCCAACAACATGCTATTTAAAGTTCATCATCATCTAGTTGGGGTTCCACACTTAATTGAAGTGTAGAACACCAACACAACAAAAAAATTTCTGCCCAGAAAATTTCCAGCAGCTCTACTGTATTTTTAAACACAATAAGGAGAAGATCATATGATATCTTACTTGGTACTTGGCTTAGAGGATTGAGAGGACTTAGAAGAGGATTTAGAGAGAGAGGTTAGGGGTTCAGAAGGGCTGGATGGGCTCTTCTCCTTCCACTTTTCCTTGCTGCTGTCCAGCACCTCTGCTTGTGGTTTTCACGGTCAGCTTTTGTTTTGCTTCTGTTCTGCTCTCTTTTTCACGACTGAAGGAGTGGTGTTTGCTGGAAAAATTTTCAGCAAGGGTTGCTTATATACTAATAGCATTTCTTATAATTACATCATGTCCCAATTCTTTTTAATTTACACCATTTCCTCTCAATTTCTCTGTTATCTTCACTGCTGCCCAGTTTTGTTTATTTTCTGGCAGCTGTTGTTTTCTTCTTTATTTCTCACCTTTTTTCATCTTTGCTTGTTGAAATCTTGCTAAATGTTCAATATATATCATTAACCTTCATAAAAATGGCACTTAAGTCTCATTTTTAATTCGTTTGACCATCGTTTTCCCTCATCATCCATTCTATACGGGATTTACTTTTGTTTTTGATTTTTATGATAGCTTTGCATTCTTCACTTGTCCACTTGGCCTCTAAGTGTCTTGTTTGTATATCTTATTAATGTTCTATGGAATATCAAGCTTGTCCTTTGATTTATTTTTGATTATCATCAATCTCTTATTTAAATCGCTTAATAGTTGTCCATTACTTACGAACAACTAATGTAAAAATTTTCTTAATCATGCACTCAACATTTTATTTTCTTTAACTTGTCTCTTATCTATGGATGAATTACTTTACTCTTCATTGATCTTTTTCTTGCTAATTCGGTTGTTGTGAAACTCTAGAATGACGTTCACGAAATCGATGAATTGATTTAGCTTAACACTAACTTGATTCTATTGTAATGTTACTTAACTTTTATAATTGATGAATTTCGTCGTCAATCTTAAGTTGATAAATCTCTAATGCCATGAAATTCAATTAATCTAATGTAGAGATTTATTTTACCTCTCTAATCCATCTTTTAACACTAAGAGGTTATAGATCGAGACTAGGGGTTTACACGAGGCCCACCAGATACTAGCCTAGAAGGAATCTGATTTGGGTCTCGTCACGGTCCATTTCGTATTCGGTATAATAGTTTTATCCGAGACTATTCATGTAGTGACATGGAAATGAAGACACCTTATATAATAAATATTATATAGGACTGGATCACGATAAACATGAGTCTCTAATTAATATCCGTTAAAATTAAAGATTTATATATATCGACTAGATGATCATATATGAATTGATCTTAATCTTGAGTGTATTATAGACTCCTGCTTGTTGAGTTATATCCTTTGATTTACATGGGTGAGATCGATGTAGATACTTAATGTTGACGTTCGGAAACGGTCAACCAGAGATTCTGGGGCCCAGATGGCGAACTTGGTAATTAAAGGTTCTGATCGTACTAATTGAAGGTTAGTAAATGGGTAATTAATGAAGTTCAAGGTTAGTGGTGATTAATTCATGTGAAGGAATGTCGGTCCTGGAGGTTGGGTGAATTTAATGAGGTGATCAACAAGGAATTAAAGAGAAAGAGAGAGAAGACACAAGGATTTTTACGTGGTTCGGTGACTGCACCTACGTCCACGGCCACTCTGGAGTAATTCCGGCAGAGTGACAGTTCTCTAGTATATTCAACTCATCGGTACAGTAAAAATGTCTCCCACCTTTATAGAGGAGGGGGGACGACAATAGAAAATACAAAAGAAAGTTATACACGTTATTGGCAACGGCTAGTTTCAACTACTCCTGACATTGTCATGCTGCATTAATTGTAAAGGTAATGATGATTCTCTTCCTGCACGAGTCTACATTTAATATACTGGAAGAGACCTTTACTTCATTAAATGCTTCTGGGTAATTGTGCAGACAGTTTCCGGCGGGGAATCATGAGAGTTGGTGATTCTGACAACTTGCTATACACGGTATCCCCAGGGTAAGTCATGCAATCAACCAGGTGGTGCACACTGGAGGGGAGCCGATGCGATCAGGAGGACAGATAAGACGATCTGGAGGTTCTCGCGAGCTCGCGACCTGCGCGACCTCGCGAGCTCCACGAGCTGAAGGTACGGGCAGGAGGCGTTCTGGGAACTGTTGTTGACTTGCGACCTGTATGGCCTCACGAGCTGGGCTTGCGACCACTGATTCCACCCTTGGGCCTCCTGGGCCCTTGCTTCTATTCAAGTTAATAAGGCCGGTGTTGGTCCACTTGGGCCGATCCAGAAAATGGGTATAACACTTAATCAATAACTTCGCACTTTGGAGATATGATTTATTAAGTAGCTGGAAACATTTTATGCAATAGTAAAATCCACTCCTTCTTGTGAGAAGTAGAGAAATAGTTTCCTTAAAGGTTGATTCAGGTCTTGAACAATAAGAGCTCTCAACTTATGGTTCATATATGAACGGAAAGATTAATTCATAAGTTGTTATGAATATATTGTTCATTAGAGAATCAATGAAACTTAAGGATCAAGATATAATTAAAAGGGTATCATGGATATTCTGACTTAACTCTAATTATGAATTATTTTTGGAGGGTCAAATCATATGTAATGATTAAATCAATAAACACTGAAAATTTCATATTGTATAAAAACATCTGTAGTTTTGAGAGTGCAATATTAGATTTTTAGTGGAATAACTCTAAAATTAATAATAACGAATTATTTAATTAAAGAGTTTGATTAATAATTCCGATATTATTGAAGCTCAAAACTGTAGGTCTATTGGGCCCCTTTGATAGTTCATTTCACTATAAGAAATGTGTATATAAAATATCATAATTGGATCGTCCAATTATAGTTGTTACATAAATAGTAAAATATGTGTTCACTTGGTATTTAAATAATATTGATTATTTAAATTATTTAATAATTAATTAGTTAATTATTAATTATAAATTAATAATTATTTAATTAATTTTATAGGAGGTCTTGAATTTGATTCTTAGCAATGACTGGGTATAAATTAATTATGAATTAATTAGAGATCGCAAGTTTGATTTCAAAATATAACATGAATTAATTTTGAATTAATTATGTTATATGGGGCAAAAATTTAATTTTAATAAACATGAGGTTTAATGTTAATTTTGATTAATGAAACCCTAATTGTTTCCTATAAATAGAAAAAAAAATAGTTTTCTTTTTAATAGAGCTTTATATTATACGTATGTTTGAGAAACAAAAAGAAAATTAGAGAACAAGAATTGTATCTTTGCTCTCTGTATAACAAAAAACAAACACTCACCATTTATAAACATTGATTTGATTTTCCTTT
Source organism: Litchi chinensis (assembly GCA_019925255.1). Lineage (NCBI taxonomy): Eukaryota > Viridiplantae > Streptophyta > Magnoliopsida > Sapindales > Sapindaceae > Litchi > Litchi chinensis. Next base: position 36,705,370 of record CM034463.1, on the reverse strand, counting down.
TAGAAAAGAAATCAAAAAGCAAGTAAGCATAGTTTTATATAATTGTGTCCACTCACTTGTTTTTTGGTGTAGAGACATATCAAGAAAAACAAGATGGTGAGTAATTTACAAAGATCAATACAAAAGGTACAAGATTCGATCTTTATTTCTACATTTTATTTTATTTTATTGTTTTATAGATCTAAGATTCTTGAGTTTTATAAAAGTTTTAAAACTTAGTATTCCCGTAAATTTCTTATTTTTATAAAAACAATTGTTGTTTTCTTCCTTCAGAAAGACCACACAGAGAGCTGCTGCGACTTGCAAACTCAGCTCATTCCTCTAACTCGCGCTTAAGGATTAGAGGTTGCCAGGCTCAAGAAGAGTATGAAGAAGACAATCAGTGATGTGCAGAGTCGCACCAAGCTGGAGGCTCACGAAGGGTCAGTTAGGGAAATATGATAGATCGTTGCTCTCCAAGTCGCGAGTATGAGGAAGCGTACGACCTTCAAAATCCTATGATAGAAGATGACAGGACCCTAACCAGACCTTATCTAGGCTCTTGTCTGGAGGATCCCGCCGGGCACTTCAACGGACTTCTTGAACTCGACTCGTCGGATTTAAGAAACCTGAGAAGCGAACCCTTATACTTTCTTAGCCGGTTTATTCGTTTAAACTTACGAACTTGATTTTCTTTAAAATAGTTGGGAGTGATAATTTTTTTTTTCACAATTCCGTTTTAAACAATTTTAGAAAAATTTCGGCAGCATGACAGCTGCATTTTTGACAAACCCAAAATTTTACCTGCCAAGAAATTACACTTCGACTATAATTTCATTTCCTCCCAACTTCTTTATCCATAAACATGCATTAAAATCACTTTTTCCACAACAATATGTAGGAACTCATGCTAACATATGCATGTATACTTCATATGTGAAAATGCATAAATATTTACAATAGTATTTACAATAATACAATTCAAATTACAAGTACTTTTCCAAAATTTATATTTTCAACCATACATATGATTTACACCAACACATTTCATGAATCGCCCACTGTTGACGTTCGGAAACGGTCAACCCAGAGATTCTGGGGCCCAAACTGCGAATAAGGTAATTAAAGAACGATTACGACGATGAGTATGTGATAAATGAGTGATAAATGAAGTATGAGGTTGGTGAAACTCAATTAAGGCGAGGGAATGTTGGTTATAGCAGTTGGGTGAATGCAATCAGATAATCAATGAAGATAAGAGGAGGAAGGGTGCAACACACAAGGATTTTTACGTTGTTCGGCGGCTGCGCCTACATCCACGGCCACTCTGATGTCCAAAATCCGGCAGAGTGACAGTTCTCTAGTATTTTTTTTTTTTAGCCTGTTTGTACAGTGAAAATCTTCCCCATTTATAGAGAGAGGGGAAAGATACAAAGAGAATAATAAAATATTCAGAATAAAGTACAGGCAATGACTATTCCAACTAATCCTGACACAGTCATGCTGTCTTAAATGTAAAATCATCATTCCTTCTTACATGCGCGTGTCTGCATTTAATGCTCTTGGAGAAGTCCTTTCTTCATTAAATGCAGAGCCGTCACATTAAATGCATCTTGGAAATGGTGTAGACAGTTCTCGGTGGGAAATCGTGGGTGTGGGTGACTTTGTTGACTTGCTACACACGATATCTCCTGAATAAGCTCTCTGGTCAGTTAGATAATGCATACTGGAGAGGTGTCGACGTGGCCAGGAGAGGAGGTTAGGTGGTCTGGGGATTCCTGCGATCTCGTGACCTGGACGGCCTCGCGAGCTTGACGAGCTGGCGACGGGGCAGGAGGCATGCCGGGGAGGTCTGGAAACTGTTGCGACCTCACGGCCAGGACTGCCTCACAAGTTGGGTCTACGACTGCTGTTCTCGATCTTGGACCTTCTGGGCCCTCGCTCCTGTTCAAGTATATATAGGGCTTATACCGGCCCACTTAGGCAAAACGAGAAAATGGGCATAACACCTACCTATAAACAAAAGATCAATCTCTCGGCAACAGCGTCCCCTATAATGCCACCTGATGAAATAAGCAAGCTATACAATAAAAGTGAAAGGTTAATTCGTCACATAATAATAACATATAATAATATTCCACTTTGACACTTTACTTATGTAGACGTTGAAAATTTTTGAATTTTAAATCATTTATCATAAAAAGACCATGTGTATACCCCAGTGTACTCTAGCCATCACGTGACGATTTTTCCACTAACGCCAACGTGATGCTGCTATAGTCTCTCGACCACTACGTGCGGAATTTACTACATCGCGACGTAGGGTGAAATAATCTCAGCTCTGGGCAACTACAATGCGGAATTCTCTACATCGCAATTGTAGTGCTAGTGAACTATACTCTTTGCAACCACATATGAAATTTTCTACATCGCATATTGTGGAGCAACTACTCACTATCACTTGCAACTAGGTACGGAATTTTCTACATTGTAGCCTATCACAAGCGATTATAACTCTAGACAACTACGAGCAGAATTTTCTATGTCGCCACATAGTGCCAATTACTCCAATACTACGGTATACACATGGTTCTTAACTCAAGCTTTGCATCAAACTTTTGAAAACAATTTTTGCCTTCGAATCTCATTTCTTGATTCTAGGCAATGATTTTTACTTGAAATCTAATTGATATTTGGAAAACTATTTTGAGAATTTTTTGAACATTAATAAGTTACGAAGTAATTTAAATTAAAATAGCGTAAGTGAAATACACTTACCTCGACCAAAATATGCTCTAGTGCCTCAACGGGCCCCTCGTACCTCACTCGTCTGCTCGTCACTTACATAACATTCATATCAATAAAAAGTAATTTTAACACTTGACTAGTTGACAATGCATTTAATCACATTGCTTTTACACTTTTAACAACTCTTTACGCTATAACTTTCCAAACTAGATTTTAACTCAACCGAGACTCTTTAATTCCGATTTCTTCGCAAAAGTTTCAGTTATACACCCCTAGGGACACCTCACGTATTCCGTATAATTTTTAGAGGCCCAGAACAAAGAATCGAAAATTTAAACCTCTTTTGACATCCCATAACATAATTTAATGCGTAAGTCTACTCGGGGCTTTGTTTTCTTTCGTTCTTTTTCCTACGGTCCTCTTATCTCACATTCTAGTCACCTATAAAATTTTATCAAAAAATTCTATTGTTTGCTAGGTCAAATATAAAAAAAAAACGTCCTATTTCGGGCACTTTTCAATGCACTTTTTCGCATCGGACGAGCGATGATGGTTTTTCTTTCGTATCTAAGGTTCTTTTACCTAATTATGATAAACTAAATTCATTCCATGCAATAAAAATTGTATTTACATAGTTATTTCACTTAACGTCTCTCTAACGGCACTATTTTGGGCATAACTTGCGCTATTTTTATTGGAATCGTTTCGTTCCAAAACCTATGGTTTTCTATGACTCCTAGGCATGATTTGAGGTCTAGAACAACTCCATATAAGTCAGACTTGTGCAGGTCATCTCTATCTCATGGTTTGAGCTCGGGATTCCCAAATTGCCCAAAACTATCTCTTTGACAACTCTATCATTTCTAGATGTTTTCCTACCTTTACTTATGCTTAAATTTGACTTCAAATTCATCAAAACTCAGAGGTTATCTACTGCACTTCATGGCCTTGACACACTCACACACCCATTAGAGAGTAGAGCTTTCAAATTTTCACAAGGCACTCTCTCACAATGTTTTCATCAAACATCTAGTCTACACTTTGTGTGACTTTTTAGTGCTTTAACCCATGCTTTAAAGATTGTTATCCAAGAATCCTAACCTTAGATTTACCTACAAAAACATGCCATTTAAGCTTCTACAACACTTATTTAAGATTCTTCACTAGTTCTAGGGGTAAAATACCTCACACAACTCATTACAACAACTAAACTATTACATACCCATTCAACTTCCAATTTCATCAAGTAGAGGAAGAGAGGAGATAATATCTTACTTGATTCTTGTTTAGAGGGGTTAGTTTGGCTTGAAAAAACCCTAAGGTTATGGTTTGAAACTTGAAAGATTGCTTGGATGATACCTTCTTCAACCTTTTCTTCTTACTGTTCCCTCTCTTGGTCTGTCACGTTTTGTTCTGTCTCTTTTCACGATAGTTATTGTTTTGTTTCTTCTTTCACGACTTCTCTTTCTCTTCTTGTTTAAATTTTGCTAAGTGTTCAATATATATATACTTAACTTTCCTAAGAATGACACTTATGTCCTTTCTACTCTTCCATTCACGCTAAACTCCCCCTTTTTTTCTAATTCACAGCAGCTTGCTTCCTTTCTCAATTTTTTTGCTCTATATTTTGTTTATATATCTCATTAACAATTCATAGAATGCCAAACTTGTCCCTTGACTTGTTTTGACTATCATTAACATTTTTATCTTAATGTAATTAGTGATTAGCTACTTATCCTAAATAAAAAATTTTAAAATTTTCATTTGTGCACTAAATTATATTATCTTTTATAATTTATCACTTAATTGTGAACGAACTATTTTACCCTTTATTGACTTCATCGTACTATAAGTGTCCAACACTTTAATATCGTTTATAGAGTTATTAGTATTATTCGTAACTTAACTTACACCTTTCCATATTCTAACTTCTAATACTAGAACACTAAGAAATAAAGTATTAAGAATAGGGGTTTACAAAAGAGTTCTTTCAGAGGGTTCAGTAACTTGAAACACGCCTTGGTACTTCAAACCAACGTGATCAATATGAGGAAAGAACCCCTCTCACCAGGGAAATCGAGACACAGCCTCACCCTCATAGATTTAAGGTCCCTAATATTTCCCAGTATTATGGAGATAGTGACCCCCTACGACCATCTGGATGCATTCAACGTCCAAATGGATCTCCAGACGGATAACCTGTTGATTAAGTGTCGTATCTTCCCAAGCACCTTAAAGGACGTTCCATGAACCTAGTTCAAAAGTCTCCCAGCTCATAGCATAGAAAGTTGGGAAGAATGCAAACACACACACATTCTCTCAGCTCTCATTCATGGCATTCTCTCATTTTCATCTCTCTCTCACGATCTCTCTCACTCTCACTCACACACTTTCCATTTGGTTCTCTCATCTCTCATGACGAGACCCAAACCAGATTTCCTCTAGGTTAATATCTGGTGAGCCTCGTCTGGCACTCCGACAAACCTCTCTTAAGCTCGATTGGTCGGCTAATGAATTCGTGGAGCGAACCCTGAAACTTGCTTGTGTACTCTTGCTTTGAAACCACTTTAATATCTCTATTTTAAAACTAGTTGGGTTGGTTTGTTGATTTTCCAATTTTCATCATTTTTGTAAAGTTAGAAAAGTGACCATTTTGGTTTCAAAATCCAAAATTTGTTTTAACGAAAATCCGGCAGCATAACGACTGCGTTTATAAGATTTTCAAAATTCCTGCATAAAAAGATACACTCCCAAAAGATACCAATCAAAACCCAACTTCTTTTCATACTACCAACATACATTCCCACAAACATATCATCATTTTTCACGAACCACAATTAATAGGCAATTAGGTTCATATCATTAGAAACTTTACAAAATATTCACATCTCAAAACATCATCATAGATATTCTTAAACATTTTTCACACACAAGATGTAACCATAATGTATGTAATGTTTAGTTATCAATATGAACATATATACAAATATATTGATGAGATATGGTCTTTCGGTTTTCGCCCACCTATTGTGATGGAGTATTTCTTCGATTTTGATTTTAATTTTCCTTACGAGTACCTGTGGAGGTTTTATACAAGATGACAAAACAATAATATGAATTTAAAACAATCACAACCATTAGGTAATTTACAATTAATCGCTTATAGACTTATTGGAAATCATAACTTATTAAAATTATAAAGCTTTTCATGAAACTCTTTTACTTTGAAAAGCACCATTCGTATTCCCCAATTGCTATGTCACGATGCGACTTAGCGCACACCAACTGTGACATTTCTAATACTTCTCAGCAACCACGTGCGGAATTTTCTGCATCGCTAATCGTGGTGCGAGCTACTATATAGGGTTGACGACTATGTGTGGAATTTCCTACATCGTAAACATAGTGCAAGACACTATATCACATCTAAGCACTAGATTGCGGAATTTTTTGCATCACAATATGTAGTGCTATGCTAAACTGTAACTCTGAGCGACTACGAGCGGAATTTTCTGCGTCGCTATGTAGTGCTAGATACTCTAAGATGCTAAGGGTCTACAAATGACTTTGAAAACTCATTTTTCTTATTAAGTGCTTTAAGCACCAAAACTTCTTTTTCTTTGAAATTCTCTTCTAAGTGCATGAAACACTAATTAACTCATCTTTTGAAACTTTTAAACTTAGAGCTTTTAAGCTCACTTTCTCAAGGATATTTTACTTTCAAATCACTTTGAACACATATTAACATTTTTTCATAATTCTTGTTGAGAATAAATAAAATTACAATAACCAACACAATTGAATACAATGTGAGTTAGTATACTCACCTTAAATCCACGCTCGTCAATGGGCTCTAATGGGTCTCCCTCGCTCCGCTAGCTTGCTCTGAACCTACATATCACTTTCTCATTCAAACTTTGCTAGAATGAACTTTATTGAGCTACAATTGAAACTTGAATACAATTAACTCTATTAAGACCATTTTAAACTACAACCTTTCCATCTAGTTTCTAACTTAACCGAGGCTTTCAAATTCCGATTTCTTTGTAAAATTTTCACTTTTAGACCCATAGGATCATACCCATATGATCCATATAATATTTGATGGCCCGCAACGAAAAATAAAAAATTTACGCCTCTTTTGACACCCCAAAACAGAATGTAACGCACGGCTTTGCTCAGGGCTCTATTTTCTTTTGTTCTTTTTCATACAGTCCTCTTATCTCACATTCTGGTCACCCATAAAATTTCATCGAAAAATTCTATCGTTTGCTATGTCAAATCTAAGAAAAACGCATTTTTTCAGGCACTTTTTGATGCACATTCTTACATCCGACGAGCAATGATGTTATTTCTTTCATATCTAAGGTTACTTTACCTAATTATGATCAAATATATTCATTCAAAGCATTAAAGAATGCATTTACATAGATATCTCACCTTACGACTCTCTAAACGTATTATTTTGGTCATAACTTACGCAATTTTTATCGGAATCGTTCCCTTCCAAAACCTATGGTTTCCTATGACTCATAGGCATGATTTGAGATCTAAAACAACTCCAAATAAGTCAGACTTGTGCAGGTCATCACTGTCCCTTTGTTTGACTCGGGAATGTCCCTTTTGCTCAAAACTACCCTTTTTACAATCCTATTGCTTCTATATACTTTTCTAACCTCAGTTATGCTTAAATTTGAGTTCAAATCAATCAAAATTCAGAGGTTACCTACTGTCCTTCATAGTCATGACACACACACATACATATCAAAGTGTACATCTTTACAATTCTACATGCAAATCTCTCTCAAACCTTTCATCAAACAACTAGTCTACATTTTGTTTGACACTTTATGACTTTAAATCACCCTTTAAAGTTTGATAACCATGAACTCTAGCCTACTATTCACACACAACAACATGTCATTTAAGTTTCCATAACACTTACTTAAAGTTCTACACTAGTTTTAAGTGTAAAACACCCAACACAACATACTTAAATCAACACAACTCTCATAAACCCATACAACTTCAACTAGTATAAAAAATGTGAGAGAAGAGTATATTTTACCTTAGATCTTGTGTAGGGTGGTTAATTTAGCTTGAAGAAATCCTAAGGCTGTGGTTTAAAGCTTGAGAAGGTTAATTGGAAGCTTTCTTCTTCACTCTTGATGTCTTTGCCGTCCACCCTTGCTCTCTCCCTCTCACTTTTCTGTTTTTCACGACAACTCTCTCTCTCCCTCTAATTTCTCACGACTTCCTCTTCATTCATTCTCCAAAATTCTTCTAAGTGTCTCTTATATATATATAATTAATATTTCCCAAATGACTTCCATGTCCTCCTTGACTTATTTGACCATCACTAATATCATACTTTAGTTCAAATAAATAAGTGACTACCAATTCTAAGTAATAAATAATAAATCCTAAAATTCCCATTTTTAGACTTGATCATATTGTCCTTTATAAATTATCTCTTATTTGTGGATGGACTATTTTACCTTTCATTGACTTTTTCTTATTAAATTAGTTATTTTGTAATTCTATAACGATCGTTAACTCTCAATTTCTTGGTTAGACTAACGTTGACTAGATTATCATTCTAACTTCATAATCTAGCTTCTAACACTAGGACGTTTAGAGTTTGGGACTAAGGGTTTACATCTCATGAACTCAACTCTCTCATCCTATCTATCTCTTACAGTAATCTCACCCCTCTCAATCACCTCTCTCGGTTCTCTCATTCCTTCTAGCTCACGGTCAACCTCTCCCTCACTCAATCTCTCACGGTTTTGAAGGAAATCTAGAGGAGGTAGACAATTTTGAAGGAAATCTAAAGGAGGTAGATGGTTTTGAAGGAAATAAGCAAGAAGTCAAGCAAAACAATTGAAGCCAGTAAAAAAGGAGTCACAGCTAGAAAGGGGAGTGAAGGCCGAACCACATGCAAGGGTGGATGATGATGTTTTTGAAAAAATGAGACACATTCAGGAAGGTTGAAGCCATTTAGAAGGTGTTTCCAATGATTTTGGAAGGTAAGTTTTAATTTTCGAGAAATTTCATTAAGTTTCAGAAGGATTTTGTGAAAGCATATTTGAGTTTTAGGATTTACAACCTCATTAGTGTGGAGGTTGATATGTGTGTGAAATTGATGTGGAATTGGTTATGGAAATATGCATGTATGTTGGTATTTAATTCGTCCATGAGAGGATGTATGTGGGTTGATTGAAATTTTGGTTGTTTTGTCATGATTTGGATGTATGAAATACTTTGGAACATTGATTTTAGTGTTGAAATGGAAAACAAAACTTGATGGATGTGTTCGATGTAACACCCTTCACCCGCTTCCCATTCGGATGGGAACCCTAACTGAAAGATGTTACCTTAATTGGTTTATTCGTTATTGTTTTACGTATATGCACTGATTTATTTTTTTTTTGAAAATCCGACATAGTTTCCTCTGTTTTTCTGAAAAACTCAAAATTATAAAAACCTACAAATTTCAAAAGAAACATTTCTAAAATTACATTCATTTTCTCAACTACCATTTTAGACTCTTCGTCCAACTCCAAAATCACATCGCCACACAAACATTTTTAAACACAATATTTGATAAAAATCATATTGATAGAAATTAAACACTAATTGAAAGATAAATAAGAATTCCTTTACAAAATCACTTTGCAAACTAAATTTTTTTTTCTATAATTTATATACTGATGGGCCCCAACTCTTACTCTTCAGATGACCCGCCCGACACGCTACAGTAACCCTCCAGATAGGATCCCCTCCGATTGAAAGATTCCCGTGAAGCTAAGCCTTTTTAAAATTGTACTTAGAAAACTAATTTCGAAAACTCTTTTTACAAAATATTTACCAGTGGAATAGGGTGAGAACTTCTTTGATTTAAAATTTACATTTACGAAAAGCATTTCTGTAAGAATTTTGACAGCACAACGGCTATTTTTCTGAAACATGCCACTCTGTGAAATCGAAATCAAAACCTGTATATTTTATATAATAATCATTTTCTCAACTATAGGGCCTCAGGCCCGTTTTTCACAAATCACATACATTTTCAACATAAGCATCAATTTCAAATTAAGTTTATATTTCTAAAACATGGCATGCAAGATCAAATATATACATAAAATTCAAGTATGAAATTTATATTTACATATAGTTTAAAAACATCCATAGGTTCAAAAACTAAGTATCATACATGAAAGTAATAAGATATCACAATTATGCCTGACAATACGTGTCACTACTCTTGGTGAGAGGTCCCTACTGTCTGGTCGCCTGCACTTGTACCTGATCCTGTGAGATTTTTATTTTAAAGAAACAACAAAACTAGAGTGAATATAAATCACTCAAAGTGTAGCATTAGTTTCTATTCAAAACATTACTAAAATGTCTTCCTTAAAAATATTTTGCAATCTCATTTCATAAACAAAGTCATACTGTAAAATATAATTGCATCTATATATCGAGAACCCGAAACTTTTCAATGTAGGAATATTCATTTATATTTCTGATATGTATCGTAACTCACAAAAATGTTGTAATAACTTGAAAAGCCAATACTTAATTCACCAATCATATTTTCATGCTTTTCAATTACTGAAATGCGAGTAAACGTGTAATCTCATATTCAATTTCTCATTTCATACTTGTAATCTATTAGTGCTGCGATTTTCTTTTCGAAAAGCATTTTTATTTAAAACACACCATTCACTATCACTTTCGAATCATACGGTACTAACACACTAGTGAATGGCGGAGCGGAATCCCATATCGTCTTAGGCCATACGTATCCTGTAAACCCTTAGTCTCGAACTCTAAATGTCATAGCGTTAGAAGCTAGAGTATGAAGTTAGAATAGTAAATCTATTCTACAATAAGCTAACCAAGGACATTGAAGAGTGAATGATTGTTCTAAAATTTCACAATAATTAATTTAACAAGAAAAATGTCAAAGAAGGGTAAAAGTGTCTTTTATAAATACGAGATAAATTATATGAGGTAATATAGCTAAGTTCAAAAATAAGAACCATAGGATTTATTAATTAGAAATGAGTAGTCAATTACTAATGAAATAGATTAAACTATAAGTGATAATCAATAAGTCAAGGGACATGTTTGGCATTTTGAGAAATGTTAATTATATATATATTGAACACTTAGAGCAAAAATAGATGAAACAAGAGGCTCTGGTCGTGCAAAATAGAGAGCAAAAGTGAGCAGCGTGAAAAAGAAGAAGCTGCCATGAGTTAGAGTGGGAGAGAGGGACAACAACTATGATGCAAGAAGAAAGTGATTTCTCCTCCATCCTTTAAGCCTTCAATCATCAATCTAAAGTGTTTCCAAGCAAGACAAAGGTAATTCTTCTAGTTTTTCTTAAGTTGAGAGTTGTTTGAAGGAGTAAAAGCATGAAGTTGGAGTAGTATGGGTATGTGACAGTCTTGTTTGTTGTAGTAAGTTGTGTGGGGTATTTTACACTTAAAATTTGTATAGAACCCTAAGTGGGTGTTATGGAAGTTTAAATGACATGTTATTGTGTGTGAATGATAGGTTAGGGTTTATGGTTATCAAACTTTAAAGTAAGATATAAATCCATAAAGTGTTAAAAAGATTGTAGACTAGTTGTTTGATGAAAAGATTGTGAGAGATTGTCTTGTAAAACTTGAAAAGCTCTACTCTTTAATGGATATATGTGTGTATCATGGCCATGAAGGGCAGCAAGAAACCTCTAAGTTTTGATTTATTTGAACACAAATTTAAGTATAATGAAGGTTAGGAAAGCATATAAAAGTGATAGGATTGTCAAAAGAGTAGTTTTAGGCAATTTGGGGAATCCCGAACTCAAACAATGGGACAGAGATGACCTGTATAAGTCTGACTTATTTGGGGTTTTTCTACACCTCAAATCTTGCCTATGAGTCATAGAAAATCATAGGTTTTGGAAGGGATCGATTCCGATAAAAATTGCGTAAGTTATACCCAAAATAGTGCCGTTAAAGGGCCATAAGGTGAAATGTTTATGTAAATACAATTTTTATTGCATGGAATGAATTTAGTTAATCATAATTAGGTAAAAAAACTTTAAATATGAAAGAAAAATCATCGTCGCTTGTCCGATGCGAAAACGTTCATAAAAAAATGATCGAAAAATGACATTTTTCTTAGATTTGACATGGCAAACGATAGAATTTTTCGATCAAATTTTATGGGTGACCAGAATGTGAGATAACAGGACCGTAGGAAAAAGAACGAAAGAAAAGAGAGCCCGAGTAGAGCCGTGCATTACATTCTATTTTGGGGTGTCAAAAAAGGCGTAATTTTTTATTTTTCGTTCCGGGCCTTTGAAAATTATATGGGCTGCGAGGGGGTGTTTCTAGGGGTGTATAACTAAAAATTTTGCAAAGAAATCAGAATTTGAAAGCCTCGGTTAAGTTAGAAACTAAGTGAGAAGGTTGTAGTCTAAAACGGTCTTAATAGAGTTAATTGTATTCGAAGTTTCAGTTGTAGTTCAATGAAGTTCACTCTAGCAAAGTTTGAATGAGAATGTGATATTTAGGTTTAGAGCAAGCTAGCGGAGCGAGGGAGACCCATTAAAGCCTGTTGGCGAGTGTAGATTCGAGGTAAGTGTTTCATCACTTACTGTTGCTTTAAATTCTATTTTAAATTTTGACTATTGTGTTAAATGGAAATGAAAATGGCTTTTAACTTTCAAATTTTAAATTTTGAGTATGTGGATTTCTTATGGAATCCATAAAGTGATTAAAATCAATATTAGGTTGTTTCTAAAAAAAAAGAGTTGAATCAAGAGAGTTTTAAAGTTTCAAAAAGAGTTAGTTTTGTGTTTTTACACTTGATGAGTTAGTTTTAAAAATCCATGTATATGCCTTAACACTATATGAGATTTAGTGCTATGTGTGACGATGCAGAAAATTCCGTCCGTAGTTGCTCAGTTTTTTAAAAATTATAGCGCTACGTTGCGATGCAGACAATTCCGCACGTAGTTGGTTATTTCATAGTTTGGCACTACGTGGCGATGCAATACATTTGCTCGTAGTCGCCCAGAGTTATAGCACTACAATTGCGATACAGAAAATTCCGCATTGTAGTTGCTCAGATATGAGATTTTCACCCTACGTTGTGATGCAGCAAATTCCGTATCATAGTGGTTGAGATACTTCAGAAGTTTTACGTTGGCGTTAGTTAAAATCTCTTGTGACGATTAGAGTACTTTAAGGGTATACATGGGGATTTTGAAAGAAAATATTTAGATTTTGAAATTTTTGAAGATAAATAAGATTTTAACTTATTATATTGGTGTATGTTATATTACATAATTTTGTGGCACTAACTTGTTTATCTATTGTGTAGCTTATTTATATTATTGAGTGTTGTCGTTAGGCGGTGCGATGACGAGATTTTTACTTCATATATATAGATGGGGCGAGTCGCATAATATGTTGTATAAATTATGCACTTGAGTTGAACTTATTGATTATGGAAAACACTTGTATTGTATTGTAACTGTAACATCTTGCATTTTGGATTTGTACACATATAAATATGATTGTAAATTGTCATAAATTTTCACGTATGATGTATATATTCACTTTCTAGTATGAGTTTATGCATATGGATTGAGAAAAGTGTGATCACAATGCATGTTTGTAGATAAAAGAAGTTGGGAGAAAATGGAAATATAGTCGAAGTGTGTTTTCTTGCAGGTAAAAATTTTGGAAACCTTCAAAATGTAGCCGTTATGCTGCCGAAATTTTTATAAAATCATTTTAAAATGAAATTGCGAAAAATTTTATCCGCCCAATTTATTTACAAAAGTAAAGAACACAATTACAGTAAATTAAGAAAATCGAGAAAGAATAAGGGGTTCGCTTCGCGAATCTCTCCATTCCGACAAGTCGAACTGTGGAAAGTCCGTTGGAGTGCCCGGTGGGACCCTCCAGATAAGAGATCAGAGAGAGTCTGGGTTGGGTCCTATCATATCCGGTATCACGTAGCGTAATCATCCCTTACTACGGAGCGGAATCCTACATCGTCTCAGGTAGTAAGCTAGCTTAATCGTACCCTACGGGGAGTAGAATCCTACATCGTCTCCTAGACAAAATCCCACAGCACCTTTGGGTACTCTACCGATACCGGAGATCACATAAAATGCATATATATGTACCATATGCTATAAATAATCTCAAATCACAAGTTTCACATTTCAAAACTTCTGTAATTCATGCAAGTTGGTAAAACTCGTCTTTCATATATATATATAGAAATTAATCAATTTACAATCATTAACAACATGAATACATATTAACACACATATGTAATGTGAATACAAATAATTTCATCTCAAAATATTTTCGTTAGGACACTCACCTGGATTTCCTAGCTCGCTAACTTTTTCTAACAACGGGAAATCCTCTTTTTTTGCCTCCAACAATCCTTCCGATATTGATGGAAACACCTCATAAACCATTCCAAGTCTCATGCATATGCTTATTCATTCAAAAACATCATCATCTCTACATGCATGTGCTCGGTCATCACTTTAGCCGTGACTTCACTTTGACTCTTGTTTCTTTCTTAAACCAAATGGTGATGGAACCGTGAGCTTGAGAGAACCTTGAGTGATGAGAGAATGCTGTGAGCAAAGAAAAACTTGAAGGAGATGAAAACCGATATAAAATGAGAGAATGGAGGGATATGAGAGCTTGATCGAGAGAGAAAATGTGTGAGTTGTGTGTGTGGCCATGAGATGCACTAAGTAAAAAAAATGAATTACTTTATTTGTTTGGTTTCCTTTAATATCAATCAACATATAATTATATATATTATATACATACTTAACACTTGTTTTTCACTAATTATGCATGAACGACACTTGTCCTCCGATCCACACACACGAGGGACACTTGTCTTGCATGCACATCACTAGCTCCACTTGTCACGCACATTGTTCCAAGTTCTTATAATGCACTCCTCAAATTCGAAATCCTATCGGTTTCGTCTGGAAATTTTATTGAAATCTGATTTAAAATTCGAAAACTACATTAGTATTCGATTTACTGTCCAAGTCCCTTCATTTTAATAAAATTTTAGGTTTGAAAATCATAAACCGTCCCTGGACCCTTCTGAAAATTTTATGAAAATTCGATATATTTTTTTTTAACCGAGTTTGAATACTTGATCCACTTTATGAATTTGAACTTAGGGATAGTCTTTAGGGGATGTTACAAATTCTCCTCCCTTTAAGAAATTTCGTTTCCAAAATTTGAGTAGTCCATCTACCGGAAAAGTTGGGGGTATTGCTGTTACATCTGATCCTCATGTTCTCAGGTAGCCTTTTCAACGCCATGATTTCTCCATAAGACCTTCACTAAGGGAATGACCTTAGCGCGCAGGACCTGCTCCCTACGATCTAGAATCTGTACGGGCTCCTCTTTATAGGTTAGGTTCTCCCTTAATTCCACAGGCTGCTCTTCAAGTACATGAGAGGGATCAGATATGTATTTTCGAAGCATAGATACGTGGAAGACATCATGGATCCTAGCCAGCTGTGGTGGCAATCTCAACCTGTATGCCACAGATCCAATCCTATCCGTGATCTCATACATCACAATGTAGCGCAGACTTAGTTTTTCATGCTTTCAGAATCTGAGCACACATTTCCACGGGGAGATCTTCAGGAACACTCTGTCACCAGCCTGAAACTCAAGGTCTTTGCGGCGCTTATCTGCATAACTTTTCTGCCTGTCGCTTGCTATCTTTAGTCTGTCTCTGATAACCTTGATTTTCTCTGAAGTAACTTGGACAAGCTCGGGACCGATTAATTTTCTCTCACCTACCTCGTCCCAACACAGTGGAGTTCTGCACTTTCTTCCATATAGTGCCTCATATGGTGCCATCCATATACTGGCTTGATAGTTGTTATTGTACGCGAACTCCATAAGTGATACATGAATATCCCAACTCCCCTTGAATTCTATAATGCACGCTCTCAACATATGCTCAAGTGTCTGAATCTTCCTCTCTGACTGACCATCTGTTTGAGGATGAAATGTTGTGCTGAATTTCAACCATGTGCCCAAGGCTTTTTAAAGATTGGGCCAGAATTTGAATGTAAATCTCGGATCACAATCTGATACGATGGAGATTGGTGTACCATGAAGTCTAATTATCTCATCCATATAGAGCTGGGCCAATCTGTTTCGAGGATAATCACTCCTGACTGGTAGAAAATGAGCGGATTTCGTCAATCTGTCTACAATCACCCAAATGACATCATACCCTCTCTGGCTATGTAGAAGTCCTACCACGAAATCCATAGTAATCCTCTTCCATTTCCGTTCCAGATTAGAGAGGGGCTACAATAATCCTGTGGGTCTCTGATTAAACATTTGGATACGAAGTCTGTTATTTCTCTCTTCATTCCTCTCCACCAGTAGTGCTCTTTTAGAGTGTGGTACATCTTGGTACTACCCGGTTACATGACATAAGTTGAGGAGTGAGCTTCCTTCATAATCTCCTTTTTCAAATCTCTCAAACCCTGTACACATAGTCCCTGATCCATCATCACTGTACCATCATCTCTGATCATAAAATCAGATCTCTGCCCGCTTTTGATTTCCTTTTCCAGCTTCATCAATTGCGGATCCTGATTCTGTCGTTCTCTGATCTAATCTACCAAGACGGGATGAACATAAAATGTAGCCAATAATGCCCCTGAGTTTGCTATCTCTAAATGTACTCCCAGAGACCTCATTTCCACCAGAAGCGGAAGATACACTATCTTCAGCTGTGCTAAAGTACTGGTAGGTCTTATGACAGGACCCTTCCCAGACCTTATCTAAGCTCTTGTCTTGAGGATCCTGCCGGGCACTTCAACGGACTCATCGAACCCGACTTGTCGGATCGAAGACATCCGAGAAGCGAACCCTAACTTCTTCTCCGGTTTACTCGTTAAAACTTAGTGATTTGAATTTTCTATAACTGGTTGGGAGTGATAAAATTTTTCGCTTTTCTATTTCAAATACTTTTTATAAAATTTTCGGCAGCATAACGACTGCATTTTTTATAAAACCAAAATTTCACCTGTAATGAAAATACACTTCAACTATATCTGATCACCTCCCAACTTCTTTATTCACAATTTCCACAATATAAGCAACTTATAATACAATGTATAATCATATATCATATGAAGATATAAGAACCATTAAATATTTACAACATACAGTTCTAATTACATGTGTATCTAAAAAAAAAAATAATATAATCAATACATTACAAAGTTAAAATAATATAATGTCGTGGAGACTCGGCCCACCTATACAAACGCAAAACAATGTCGATGTCTCGTCCGGCGGTGACACGCAATGAAACTAAATGAGCTACAAAATAAACAATAAGTTAGTGCAACAAAGATATATATAATATCACATACACTAACATAGTCATTTACTATTTATTCAAGTTTTACAATTTCTTAAAAAAAAACCCCCATGTATATTCTTTAAACATTCTAACCATCATGGCGATTTTAACTAACACCAATGTGAAGCTACTGAGGTATCTCAACCACTACATTACGGAATTTACTGCATCATACGTAGGGCGCCAAATCTTATCACTGAGCAACTATAATGCGGGATTTTCTGCATCGCAAGTGCAGTGCTAAAACTCTAGGCAACTACGAGCGGAATTTACTGCATCGCTTCGTAGCGCTAACTGTTAATTAACCAACTACGTGCGGAATTTTCTGCATCGCAACGTAGTGCTTATATTTTCTAGGAAACTGAGCAACTACAAACAGAATTTTTTGCGTCATCTCGTAGTGCTAATTTCTCTATACTCTGAGCAACTACGGACGGAATTTTCTGTGTCGTCACGTAGCGCTAACTCTCATAAACTCTTAAGGCATATACATGGGTTTTATAATCAATTTCTTCAAGTGCAAAAGCACAAAACTCACTAGTTTTACATCTTCTGAAAACTTTCTCATTTTACTCTTTCTATAACAACTTAGTATTAGTTTCTAGTACAATATAGATTCCATAGGAATCTATATGCTTAACTTGAACATTAACATTGAAAATCCTTTTCATTTTCATTTTCATTTCTTACTTAGTTACAATATCCATTACGAATAATCATGAATTGATATAGAATTTAAACACTCATAAGTGGCGAACCACTTACCTTAAGGCCGCGTCAAGCGTCTCGACGAGGTTCCTGGACGCCGCTCACGCGCTCGTCACCTACACAACATGATCTCATCATTACTATTAACAAAAACCTCCATTTCTCAACTATATGCTAGGAATTCCCAACTATGCCCAATTCTCTCTATATAGCTTCTAACTCGTTTCTAAATCAACCGAGACTCTCAAATCTCGATTTTTGTGGAAAATTTTTAGTTTTGGACCCCTAGGGATATCCCCACATGATCTGTTTACTTGTCGGAGGCTTAAAACGAAAAATCACAATTTTATTTAAAATGGACAGCCCTTGACAGAACAGACGATAACCTACTGCTCGAGGCTCCGTTTTCCTTCGTTCTTTTTCCTATGGCTCACTTATATCACATTCTAGTCACACGACAAATTTCATTGAGAAATATTATCGTTTGCTATGTCAAATCTAAGGAAAACGTCCGTTTTAGACACTTTCGGGCGCAATTTAATGCACGTTTTGTAAACTCTTGGTTTCGGATTAGCGACACTAGTTTTTCTTCCACAACTAAGCTTCATTTAACTAATAATGACTAACTAAACTCATTTCATACCATAAAATGACAGGACCCTTCCCAGACCTTATCTAAGCTCTCGTCTGGAGGATCCTGCCGGGCACTTCAACGGATTCCTCGTAACCGACTCGTCGGATAGAAGACATCCGGGAAGCGAACCCTATCTTTCTTCAACCGGTTTACTCGTTTAGTCTCAAAAATTCTGTTTTCTTTTAAACTAGTTGGGAGTGATAAATTTTTTCTCGATTCTATTTCAAATATTTTTATAAAATTTTCGGCAGCATAACGACTGCATTTTTGATAAACCGAAATATAAATAACTACAAAATAAACAAATAAGTTAGTGCAACGAAGATATAATATCACATACACTAACATGACAATTTCCCATTTGTTTTATGATTTCTTTCAAAACCCCCATGTATATCCTTTAAACATTATAACCATCACAGGCGATTAAAACTAACGCCAACGTGAAGCTTACTAAGTTATCTCAACCACTACGTTACGGAATTTACTGCATCGCACGTAGGGCGCTAAAGCTTATCACTGAGCAACTACAATGCGGGATTTTCTGCATCGCAATTGTAGTGCTAAAACTCTGGGCAACTACGAGCGGAATTTACTGCATCGCTTCGTAGCGCTAACTGTTAATTAACCAACTACGTGCGGAATTTTCTGCATCGCAGCGTAGCGCTTATATTTTCTAGGAAACTGAGCAACTACGGACGGAATTTTCTGCGTCGTCACGTAGCGCTAACTCTCATAACCTCTTAAGGCATATACATGGGTTTTATAATCAATTTCTTCAAGTGCAAAAGCACAAAACTCACTAGTTTTACATCTTCTGAAAACTTTCTCATTTTACTCTTTTTATAACAACTTAGTATTAGTTTCTAGTACAATATAGATTCCATAGGAATCTATATGCTTAACTTGAACATTAACATTGAAAATCCTTTTCATTTTCATTTATTACTTAGTTACAATATTCATTACGAATAATCATGAATTGATATAGAATTTAAACACTCATAAGTGGCGAACCACTTACCTCAAGGCCGCGTCAAGCGTCTCGACGAGGCTCCTGGACGCTGCTTACGCGCTCGTCACCTACACAATATAATTTCTCATCATTATTAATAACAAAACTCAATTCTCAACTATAAGGTCAAGAATCTCAACTTCAAGGTTAATAATCTCAACTAAGACCCATTTTTCTCTATATAATCTCCTAACTTGTTTCTAACTCAACCGAAACTCTCTAACTTCGATTTCTTTGTAAAATTTTTACTTCTAGACCCCTAGGATCATCCCCATATGTTTCGTTTGGTCTCCAAAAGCTTAAAACAAAAAGTCAACTTTTTAATTATACGGTTGACCACGAAAAACAGAATTGAAACCAGCCATGGTTTCACCTCCGTTCCTTTTTCTAGCGTCTTCTTATCACACAACTAAGTCACCCGGAAAATTTCGTCGAGAAACTCCATCGTTTGCTATGTCAAATCTAAGGAAAACGTCCGTTTTGGACACTTTCGGGCGCAATTAAGTGCCCGTTTTGCAAACTCTTGGTTTTGAGTTAGCGACGCTAGATTTTCTTCCATAACTAAACTTCATTTAACTAATAATGACTAACCAAACTCATTTCGTGCCATAAAAATTGCATTAAGCTAACTGTTTCACTTCTCAGAGCTCTAACGGCACTATTTTGTGCATAACTTGCACAATTTTTATCGGATTCGATCCGTTCCAAAACCTATGGTTTTCTATGGTTCCTAGGCATCATTTGAGGTGTAGAACAACCCCAAATAAGCCAAATATGGTCAGGTCTCTTCTAGCTCAAATTTGAGCTCGGGAATCCACTATTTTGGCTACCACAATGCCTTTGAAATCTCTAAACACTTCTCTAAATTTTTCTAACCTCTTTGAGGCTTTAAATTGGTTTCAAAACCATCAAATTTTAAGGTCTAACTACTGCCCTACAAGTTTCTAATACATACTTAAATCTCACTTGGTCATTAGAGTGCTCAAAATTCACTCAAGACTTTTCTCAATCACTTGGTGTGCAATAACCACCATTTTCGGTTCTATTTTTGAGGGTGGGTATAACAGCCCTTATACATCATTTTAAGGCATCAATTACACACAACAATCATCTCTCATGAGTCCATAACACTCACATGAGGTTCTAGCAAGATTTAAAAGCAATCTATCAACTAAATCAACAACAACAACAACAACCACAAGAGCTGTCACACTTTCTGCAGAATTGAAAGGGAAATAGGTTGTGCTCTTACTTGATGCTTGTTTGGAGGGTTTGAATGACTTGTAAGATTCCTAAAGGGAAGGGTGTTAGAGTGTGGAAGCTGCCTGGAGGTCATTCCTTCTCTTTTCCTTCCTGGACGACCAGCCCCTGCAGTCGTTCTTGACTCGCGCGAATCTGCTTCGGTTCTGTTTCTGCTCGCGCCTGGTCTGCCCTTCTGTTCCTTCCACGACCAGCAGCTGCTGGTGTTCCTTCTTCTTCCCTTTCTCTCTCGTTTGGACAGCAAGCAACAACACACGCCAGCAGCTTCTTTCCGCGCGACCACCTGCAGTTCGGCCTCACGATTCCAGCAGCTTATTTGTTTCTGTCGAGCACTTCTGTTATGGCCTCACAACTACAACTGCTGGCCCTTTCTCCTTTCACGAAATCTGTTCTGCCTTGGGTGATGCACGGCTGTTGTTTCTGGTTTCAGTTCCAGCAGCTTCACGAATCTTCTCGCGTCTTCTCTTGCTTTCTCGGTGGATGACTGACTGAATGGGCTGTGTAATTGCTGAAATAATTTCAGCCCAAGTGTCCTTTATATAATAAGGCTACTTCTTCTAATTACATTCAAGCCCCATCTTCTTTTTATTTCCATTTCAACTTATGGTCTTGTTAGTTTTTCATGACAACTCCCTTCTTAGTTCTTCCGTGTTTAATTCGTTTCTCGTTTGATTTTAAATCTCGTCTCGCTAGAATTTATTTTAAAACGTCAAGCTTATTTTATAAATCCTGGCTCTCCCTTTCTTCTCTTTTTTTTTTTTTTTTTTTTTTTTTTTTTTTTTTAAATCGAATTTTAATTCGATTATCCTTTACTAAAATTTTGAATTTCCTAACTTGGATTTTCATTGAGAAAGTTACTAAACTTTTTAATATGACGAATTTCGTCATATTCTAAATGAATATATTTTGGAGGCTATGAAATTGAATTAATTAAACGTAGAGAGTTATATTTTATCTCTCTAACTTAATTTCTAATGTTGGGACTTTAGAAGTCGGAGCTAGGGGTTTACA
>CM034463.1:36678066-36680566 GCA_019925255.1 Litchi chinensis | reverse complement strand
GTCTAGGCGTGGTGTGAAGCCTTCTTGGTGGGCATTGCTGCTCCGTTTCGATGACCCTTTGATGCCCATTGTGGGGGCGATAAGCATTGTGCTTGGATTTGCCAAGGTTCGACTTGCCGAAAACGTTAGCTATGGCCTCGGTCGTGTGAGCCTAACGCCAATAGGTGGGCGGGCTACGGTTGACAGGACCCTTCCCAGACCTTATCTAAGCTCTCGTCTGGAGGATCCTGCCGGGCACTTCAACGGATTCCTCGTAACCGACTCGTCGGATAGAAAACATCCGGGAAGCGAACCCTATCTTTCTTCAACCGGTTTACTCGTTTAGTCTCAAAAATTCCGTTTTCTTTTAAACTAGTTGGGAGTGATAAAATTTTTCTCGATTCTATTTCAAATATTTTTATAAAATTTTCGGTAGCATAACGACTGCATTTTTGATAAACCAAAATTTACCTGTCAAGAAATTTACACTTCGACTAAAACCTCAATTCCTCCCAACTTCTTTATTCCCAAACATGCACAAATCATCATCATTTTTCCACAAACATGCAACATCAACACCCAATTCTCTTTTCATAAGCACGAACTCATGTAGAATGTATCTAGATGCATCATATATATAAAATGCATGAATATTTACAAATATACAATTTCAAAATATGAATATTTGTTTCTCAATTACATATCCATCTCATACATAAAGGTTTACATTCATCACATATCATAGATCGCCCAACTATATATATATACAACAAAATGATGACGTCCTGTCGTCCGCGGTGGCATACAATGAAATATAAATAACTACAAAATAAACAAATAAGTTAGTGCAACGAAGATATAATATCACATACACTAACATGACAATTTATCATTTGTTTTATGATTTCTTTCAAAACCCTCATGTATATCCTTTAAACATTCTAACCATCACGGGCGATTAAAACTAACGCCAACGTGAAGCTTACTAAGTCATCTCAACCACTACGTTACGGAATTTACTGCATCGCACGTAGGGCGCTAAAGCTTATCGCTGAACAACTACAATGCGGAATTTTCTGCATCGCAATTGTAGTGCTAAAACTCTGGGCAACTACGAGCGGAATTTACTGCATCGCTTCGTAGCGCTAACTATCAACTAACCAACTACGTGTGGAATTTTCTGCATCGCAACGTAGCGCTAATTGTCAACTAACCAACTACGTGCGGAATTTTCTGCATCGCAACGTAGCGCTTATATTTTCTAGGAAACTGAGCAACTACGGACGGAATTTTCTGCGTCGTCTCGTAGTGCTAATTTCTCTATACTCTGAGCGACTACGGACGGAATTTTCTGCGTCGTCACGTAGCGCTAACTCTCATAACCTCTTAAGGCATATACATGGGTTTTATAATCAATTTCTTCAAGTGCAAAAGCACAAAACTCACTAGTTTTACATCTTCTGAAAACTTTCTCATTTTACTCTTTCTATAACAACTTAGTATTAGTTTCTAGTACAATATAGATTCCATAGGAATCTATATGCTTAACTTGAACATTAACATTGAAAATCCTTTTCATTTTCATTTATTACTTAGTTACAATATCTATTACGAATAACCATGAATTGATATAGAATTTAAACACTCATAAGTGGCGAACCACTTACCTCGAAGCCGCGTCACTCCGTGTCAAGCGTCTTGACGAGGCTCATCACCTACACAATATTTTCTCATCATTATTAATAACAAAACTCAATTCTCAACTATAAGGTCAAGAATCTCAACTAAGACCATTTTTTTCTCTATATATCCTCCTAACTTGTTTCTACTCAATCGAGACTCTCTAATCCCGATTCTTGTGAAAAAGTTTTAGTTTTGGACCCCTAGGGATATCCCCACACGGTCCCTTCACTTGTCGGAGGCTTGAAACGAAAAATCACAATTTTATTTAAAATGGACAGCCCTTGACAGAACAGGCGATAACCTGCTGCTCGGGGCTCCGTTTTCCTTCGTTCTTTTTCCTATGGCTCAATTATATCACATTCTAGTCACACGACAAATTTCATTGAGAAATATTATCGTTTGCTAAGTCAATTCTAATGAAAACGTCCGTTTTGGACACTTTCGAGCGCAATTAAGTGCCAATTTTGCAAACTCTTGGTTTTAGGTTAGTGACGCTAGTTTTTCTTCCACAACTAAGCTTCATTTAACTTATAATGACTAACTAAACTCATTTTATGCCATAAAAATTACATTAAGCTAGCCGTTTCACTTCTCAGAGCTCTAATGGCACTATATTGTGCATAACTTGCACAATTTTTATCGGATTCGATCCGTTCCAAAACCTATGGTTTTCTATGGTTCCTAGGCATCATTTGAGGTGTAGAACACTCCCAAATAAGCGAAATAATGTCAGGTCTTCTAGAGGTCAAAATTTGAGCTCGGGTTTCAAATTTTGGCTACATCAATGCCTTTGAAATCTCTAAACATTTCTCTAAATTTTTCTAACCTCTTTGAGGCT
>CM034463.1:36658066-36668066 GCA_019925255.1 Litchi chinensis | reverse complement strand
ACCTATGTATGTATTAGAGACTCGAAGGGCAGTTGTTAGACCTTGAAATTTGATGGTTTTGAAACCAATTTCAAGCCTCAAAGAGGTTAGAAAAGTTAGAGAAGTGTTTAGAATTGCAAAGGCATTGTTTTAGACAAAAAGTGGATTCCCGAGCTCAAATTTGAGCTAGAGGAGACCTGACCATATTTGGCTTATTTGGGGGTGTTCTACACCTCAAATGATGCCTAGGAACCATAGAAAACCATAGGTTTTGGAACGGATCGAATCCGATAAAAATTGTGCAAGTTATGAACAATATAGTGCCGTTAGAACTCTGAGAAGTGAAACGGTTAGCCTAATGCAATTTTTATGACACGAAGTGAGTTTAGTGAGTCATTATAAGTTAAATGAAGCTTAGTTATGGAATAAAATCTAGCGTCGCTAACCCAAAACCAAGAGTTTGCAAAACGGGCACTTAATTGCGCCCGAAAGTGTCCAAAACGGACGTTTTTCTTAGATTTGACATAGCAAACGATGGAGTTTCTCGACGAAACTTTACGGACGACTTAGTTATGTGATAAGGAGACGCTAGAAAAAAGAACGGAGGTGAAACCATGGCTGGTTTCAATTCTGTTTTTCGTGGTCAACCGTATAATTAAAAAAGTTGACTTTTTGTTTTAAGCTTTTGGAGACCAAACGAAACATATGGGAATGATCCTAGGGGTCTAGAAGTAAAAATTTTCCACAAGAATCGGGATTAGAGAGTCTCGATTGAGTAGAAACAAGTTAGGAGGATATATAGAGAAAAATGGTCTTAGTTGAGATTCTTGACCTTATAGTTGAGAATTGAGTTTTGTTATTAATAATGATGAGAAAATATTGTGTAGGTGACGAGCCTCGTCGAGACGCTTGACACGGAGTGACGCGGCTTCGAGGTAAGTGGTTCGCCACTTAATAGCTTTTTAAATGGTCATTCAATTTCTTGATGATGTTAAATGACTATAGTAGCTATGTAATAAAGGAAATCGGAAAAACTATATAATGATATAGTTAAAAGTTAAGCGTATGGATTCCTATGTAATCCATATGTTTCTAGAAAATGATTACGAGTTGTATGTAGAGAAAATGAACTAAGAAAGTTTTCAGAAGATGTAAAACTAGTGAGTTTTGTGCTTTTGCACTTGAAGAAATTGATTATAAAACCCATGTATATGCCTTAAGAGGTTATGAGAGTTAGCGCTACGTGACGACGCAGAAAATTCCGTCCGTAGTCGCTCAGAGTATAGAGAAATTAACACTACGAGACGACGCAGAAAATTCCGTCCGTAGTTGCTCAGTTTCCTAGAAAATATAAGCGCTACGTTGCGATGCAGAAAATTCCGCACGTAGTTGGTTAGTTGACAGTTAGCGCTACGAAGCGATGCAGTAAATTCCGCTCGTAGTTGCCCAGAGTTTTAGCACTACAATTGCGATGCAGAAAATTCCGCATTGTAGTTGCTCAGCGATAAGATTTAGCGCCCTACGTACGATGCAGTAAATTCCGTAACGTAGTGGTTGAGATACCTCAGTAAGCTTCACGTTGGCGTTAGTTTTAATCGCCCGTGATGGTTAGAATGTTTAAAGGATATACATGGAGGTTTTTAAAGAAATTGTAAAACTTGAATAAATAGTAAATGGCTATGTTAGTGTATGTGATATTATATATATCTTTGTTGCACTAACTTATTGTTTATTTTGTAGCTTCTTTAGTTTCATTGCGTCTCACCGCCGAACGAGACATCGACATTGTTTTGCGTTTGTATAGGTGGGCCGAGTTTCCATGACATTATATTATTTGAACTTTGTAATGTATTGATTATATTTTTTTTTAGATACACAAGTAATTAGAACTGTATGTTGTAAATATTAAATGGTTCTTATATCTTCATATGATATATGATTATACATTGTGTTATAAGTTGCTTATATTGTGGAAATTGTGAATAAAGAAGTTGGGAGGTGATCAAATATAGTTGAAGTGTATTTTCATTACAGGTGAAATTTTGGTTTTATATAAAATGCAGCCGTTATGCTGCCGAAAAGTTTATAAAAAGTATTTGAAATAGAAAAACGAAAAATTTTATCACTCCCAACTAGTTACAGAAAATTCAAATCACTGAGTTTTAACGAGTAAACCGGAGAAGAAGTTAGGATTCGCTTCTCGGATGTCTTCGATCCGACAAGTCGAGTTCGATGAGTCCGTTGAAGTGCCCGGCAGGATCCTCCAGACAAGAGCTTAGATAAGGTCTGGGAAGGGTCCTGTCAAGTTGGTATCAGAGCCCGGTTCTCGTTCAGTTGAGAAAAAGTTTTAAAAGAAAAGTTTGAGCTATTTCGCACAAATTGTGCGCTAGTTATGCTTAAGGCACGAAGTTACTTGTGCATGCATTATTTTTAAAGATTTTGAGAGTTATGCTTTCATCGATTGCATAAGCTAAAGTATAAGTTATAGTATTTGAATTCAGCATGTTATGAATATGCTTCGAAGCAAGTTGCTAAGTAGAAAGTTATGCATAAGATTGTGAGTTAAATATTGCATGAAATTATCATGCCAGATTATATTGAGCTAGTTGTTGAAATTTAAATTTCGTGATTTGTGGCTATTAGTGTATTAGTACACGCTTAGCTATGCAACATAGAGATCGTCCGAGGACGAGACGGGTAGCCACAGAGGCACCCACACCAGATAGAGAGCAGGTTGACGAGTCTGTCAACGTGCCAGAAAGTTTTGCACACCCAGAGCCATCACAGTCAGTACGACCAGAGCCTGCCCCAGGACCTACTCCAGGGCAGATGGAGCAGATGACCCAAATGTTAACCGCGGTCCTTAAGCACTCGCGGGAGACAGGGGCAAGTGTAGAGCGCGCCTTCAGGTTAGGCGCGAAGCCATATGACGGGACTGGGGATCCCGAGAGAGCATGGTCATGGCTAGAGATGAATGAAGAAATATTTTAGATTCTAAGAGGCACCGAGGATCAGATGGTCATCTTCTCAGCCTTCTTACTGAGGGATCGCGCCAAGGATTGGTGGAAGCGCATCAGAGAGCCACTCAGAGGGAGTCACCTGAGCCGAGTTCAAGAGAGAGTTTATAGACAGATTTTTCCCCAAGAGCTATAAGGATGCTAAAATACAAGAATTTTATAGAATAGAGCAGGGGGACTCCTCAGTGCTAGAATATGAGAAGAAATTTCCAGAGTTGATCCGCCTCGTTCCATTCTTTGTAGAGAATGAGGAAGAAAAGATCAATAGATTTATGGTAGGTCTTAACCCCGCGGTTAGGACCATTGTGACATCTGCCTCACATACTAGATATGGACAGCTGGTAGAGGCAGCCACCAGAGTAGAGCAGAGCGCACAGACCGTTGTAGAGTCCAAGTTGAAATTCAGTCAGAAGCGGAGCTGGACCGGTAGCCATCAGGGAGAGTCCAGCAAGGTGCCCAAGAGTGGGCAGCGCTCAGCAGGGTCACAGAGTCGGCAGCAGAGTCAAAGACCCCAGACCAGTCAGAGTTCTTTCCGGTCATCAGTAGGGTCCAAGAGCCAGCAGAGCTGGAGGAGCCGACCATTGTGCGCTAGATGTGGCCGATTACATCATGGTGAGTGCCTTCAGGGCAAGACAGGGTGCTTCAGGTGTGGACAGGAGGGCCACTTCATGAGAGACTGTCCCAGTGCAGTAGCTTCGAGCCCATCGGAGGCCAGATCAGCAGTTCAGGGGCAGACTAGTAGGAGTTGTGGACCCGATAGGGGAGGCCCCTAGACTGGAGGAGCTACTAGTGCATGACAGCCAGGTAGACCTCCTAGAGCACCGACAGGTAGACCCCACAGTTAGGCCGCCAGAGTATATACAGTGACCCAGCAGGCGGCAGATGCTACACCAGATGTGGTCACAGGTACCATCTCTTTATTTGATGTTGATGCTCATGTATTGGTGGACCCAGGAGCCACCCATTCTTTTATTTCTCGAGAGTTCATAGATAGAGTCGGGATAGAGTTGAGTCCGACCAAGTGTAGCATGGTAGTGTCACTTCCCACAGGTGATTCGCTAATTGCGGATAGAGTTTACATGAAAAGTAAGGTGACTATAGCAAGTAATGAGTTCGAGGCTAATTTAATAGTGCTCGATATTCATGACTTTGACATCATTTTGGGCATGGATTGGTTATCCAAGCATCGCGCGACTGTAGATTGTTATAGAAAAGAGGTTCAGTTCAGCAAGCCTGGGGAACCAGATGTGATCTTTTGTGGAGAGCGAAAAATACTCTCTACAAGTTTAGTAAGCGTGATCCGAGCGAATAAGATGCTCCGTAAAGCATGCCAGGGGTGCTTGGTCTATGTGATAGAAGCTAGCGACAGTGAGCTACAATTCACAGAGGTTCCTATGGTGAATGAGTTCTCTGATGTATTTCTCGAGGACCTTCCAGGACTACCTCCGGATAGAGAGATCGAATTCGAGATTGAGCTAGCACCAGGCACAGAGCCCATCTCTATAGCTCCGTATCGGATGACACCAGTTGAGCTAAAGGAGTTGAAAGTGCAAATGGAAGAGTTGTTGAGCAAAGGCTTCGTTAAGACTAGTACATCACCGTGGGGAGCTCCGGTGTTGTTTGTAAAGAAGAAAGATGGAAGCCTCCGTTTGTGTATTGATTATAGACAGCTAAACAAAGTAACCACCGGAATCAGTATCCACTGCCAAGAATCGACGACTTGTTCGACCAACTGCAGAGAGCTAAAATCTTCTCGAAGATAGATCTACGGTCAGGATATCATCAGTTGAAGGTGCGTAGGGAAGATGTTCCCAAGACGGCCTTCAGAACCAGATATGGGCATTATGAGTTTTTAGTGATGCCATTTGGCTTAACCAATGCCCCAGCAGCCTTTATGGATCTGATGAACCGTGTCTTCAGACCATATTTAGACAAGTTTGTCATAGTTTTCATCGATGATATTCTGGTATATTCAGGTAGTAGAGAGGAACATGTAGAACACTTGAGGATTGTATTGCAGACTCTAAGAGATCATCAGCTATATGCAAAATTTAGCAAGTGCCAGTTCTGGTTAGATCGCGTGGCATTTCTGGGACATGTAGTGTCAGCAGAGGGTATTTCAGTAGATCCCCAGAAAATAGAAGCTATTGTAGATTGGAAGCCACCCACAAGTGTAACAGAAATCAGAAGTTTCTTGGGTTTAGCTGGGTATTACAGAAAATTTGTAGAAGGATTCTCCAAGATAGCTACTCCACTGACCAAGTTAACAAGAAAAGAAGAGAAGTTCATCTGGTCAGAAGCCTGTCAGAGCAGTTTTGATGAGTTAAAGCAAAGGCTGACTATAGCACCAGTGCTTACACTTCCCTCAGGAAGTGAAGGATTTACAGTATATTGCGATGCCTCCAGGCAAGGTTTAGGTTGTGTGTTGATGCAGCATGATAGAGTGATAGCTTATGCTTCAAGGCAATTAAAGAAGCATGAAGTGAGCTATCCAACACACGACGTAGAGTTAGCAGTTGTATTGTTCGCTTTGAGAATATGGCGACACTATCTCTATAGAGTACCTTGCAGGATCTTCACAGATCACAAAAGCCTACAGTACTTGTTCACGCAGAAAGACTTGAACATGAGACAGAGAAGGTGGATAGAGCTTATTAAAGACTATGACTGCACCATTGAATACCACCCAGGCAAGGCAAATGTAGTAGCAGATGCACTAAGCAGGAAACCCTCTAGCTCCGTAGCCCAGCTTACAGCAGAGTACTTACAGATGCTAGTAGAGTTGAGATCTATGAGGGTCAGTTTAGAGACAATAGAGTCAGGTGCCTTATTAGCAGCTTTCCATGTTCGGCCAATGTTAGTAGACAGAGTTAGAGACTTGCAAGCTCATGATCAGTACTTGATGAAATTGAGAAGCAAGATAGAGGCTGGACAACAGAGTAGCTTTACCTTGCGAGGTGATGGAACGCTAGTGTTGGGCCAGAGACTGTGTGTCCCAGATGTAGCAGAATTGAAGAAAGAAATCATGGAAGAGGCACACTCATCTGCATATGCTATGCACCCAGGGAGTACTAAGATGTATCGGACTCTGAGAGACCACTACTGGTGGAAGGGTATGAAGAGAGAGATAGCAGAGTTCGTATCCAAGTGCCTAACTTGTCAACAGATCAAGATTGAGCATCAGAAACCAGCAGGTTTACTACAGCCTTTATCCATTCCTGAGTGGAAATGGGAAAGGATCACGATGGATTTCGTGACAGGACTTCCCAGGACACAGCTTGGACATGATGCCATTTGGGTTATAGTAGATAGACTGACGAAGTCGGCCCACTTTATTGCTGTTAATCATACCTATTCTTTGGAAAGATATGCACAGTTGTATGTAGACGAGATTGTGAGGCTACATGGCGCACCGGTGTCTATTGTATCAAATAGAGATTCTCGCTTCACTTCTCGATTTTGGCCGAAGCTACAAGATGCTATGGGCACCAGATTACACTTCAGTACTGTTTTTCACCCACAAACAGGTGGCCAATCAGAGAAAACCATTCAGACTCTCGAAGATATGTTGAGAGCCTGTGTGATGGAGTTTAAGGAAGCTGGGATAATTACCCAGCATTGATAGAGTTTGCCTACAACAATAGCTATCAGTCTAGTATTGGTATGGCACCTTATGAGGCATTGTATGGCAGGAAGTGCAGAACCCCAGTCTGTTGGGACGAAGTGGGGGAGAGAAGATTAATTGGCCCAGAGATTGTCCAAGATGCAACTGAGAAAGTAAATATAATAAAAGAACGATTGAAGATAGCAATCGATAGACAGAAAAGTTATGCGGACAATCAAAGACGAGATCTGAAGTTTGAAGTAGGTGATCAAGTATTCCTACGAGTCTCGCCCTGGAAGGGTATTTGGAGATTCGAAAAGCGTGGAAAGTTAAGTCCACGATACATAGGCCCCTATGAGATAGTAGACAAGGTGGGTGAAGTGGCTTATCGATTGAAGCTACCGTTGGAGTTAGCCAACATTCATGACGTGTTTCACGTCTCTATGCTTCGCAAGTATATAGCTGACCCATCACACATCCTTAAGGAGCAACTAGTTCAGTTAAAGGAAAACTTGACCTACGAGGAGCATCCAGTAGAAATCCTAGATCGTAGAGATCAAGTGTTGCGTAACAAGGTGGTTCCACTAGTGAAGGTGCTATGGCGAAATCACGGGTCAGAAGAGGCTACATGGGAGCCCGAAGCACAGATGCGTGCCCAATACCCTCAGTTGTTTGAGTAAGATACGTAATTTAAATTTCGAGGACGAAATTTTTATAAGGGGGGAAGAAATTGTAAACCCCTAGTCTCGAATTATAACCTCCTAGTGTTAAGAGAAAGATTAGAGAGTTAAAATCAATCTCTACAACAAATTAATTGAATTTCATAGCCTCCGAAATTTATTAATTTAAGAATACGACGAAATTCGTCGATCATAAAAAATTAAGTAGCGTGTCAATGAAAATCCAAGTTAGGAAATCGATGATTTTAGTCAATGATAATCTAATTGAAGTTTAATTAAAAAGAGAGAGTCAAGTGGTCAATAAGACAAGCTTGACGATCGAAAGCGAATTCTAACAAGGCGAATAATTAAATCAAACGATGAAAGTTAAATTGGAAATAAATATGGATGGGCAAATATGAGAAACAAAGAAAAGAGAGGAGATTGAGATGAAATTAAAAAGAATTGGGGCATGATGCAATTAAGAGAAGTTGATTAGTATAAATAAGACACTTGGGCTGAAATTGTTTCAGCAGAAAAGAAGCAGCCCCTTTCAGTCGAGAAACCGTGAGAACATTCGCGAGAGAGAGAGAGATCAGCGAGCAGACAGCCATGAACCGTGAGAGAGAGACTGAAATGAAGGAAGACCATGAGAAGAAGAAGTAACTAGTAGCTGGTCGTGCACCAGAGGAGGCAGCAGCAGCAGCGACAGAAGTAGATTCCAGCGCGTCCAGCAGCTCGCGCGAGGGCTGGTCGCGAGTCCGAGCAGAACCTGCAGGCTGAACGAGCAAGAGAGGGCTGGCTGTGACTACAGCTTACTGTCCAAGCAAGAGAAGAAGAGAAGGGGCCACCAGCAGCTGCTGGTCGAGCAGAAAACGAGCAGAAACAGAGCAGAAACGGCACCAGACGCGAGCTGGAACAGAGTAGCGACAGGGTGCAGCGAGCGGGTCGGTCAGGGAAGAAACAACCTCCCAACCAGCCTTCCATCCCCTTAATCAACCTCTTAGGGTCCCTAGTAAGTCTCTCTCAACTCCCCAAACAAAGAACCAAGTAAGAGAAGCAAGTTTCTTAATCTTTTCTTGCTGAAAATTTCAGCAGTGCTGCTGAGAAGTTACTGCAGAATTTTTGTTGGTTTATGTGATTAGATTGCTTGTAAATCTTGTTAGAACCTTAGGAGATTGTTATAGAATCATCAAGGATGAGTTTTGGGTGTAATTGATGCCATAGCTTGATGTAAATGGGCTGTTACACCCTCCCTCAAAATGAAAACCGAGATTAGTGTTTTATGAACACCAAGTGATTGAGAAAAGTCTTGAGTGAATTTTGAGCACTCTAATGATCAAGTTAGACCTATGTATGTATTAGAGACTCGAAGGGCAGTTGTTAGACCTTGAAATTTGATGGTTTTAAAACCAATTTCAAGCCTCAAAGAGGTTAGAAAAGTTAGAGAAATGTTTAGAATTGCAAAGGCATTGTTTTAGACAAAAAGTGGATTCCCGAGCTCAAATTTGAGCTAGAGGAGACCTGACCATATTTGGCTTATTTGGGGGTGTTCTACACCTCAAATGATGCCTAGGAACCATAGAAAACCATAGGTTTTGGAACGGATCGAATCCGATAAAAATTGTGCAAGTTATGAACAATATAGTGCCGTTAGAACTCTGAGAAGTGAAACGGTTAGCCTAATGCAATTTTTATGACACGAAATGAGTTTAGTTAGTCATTATAAGTTAAATGAAGCTTAGTTATGGAATAAAATCTAGCGTCGCTAACCCAAAACCAAGAGTTTGCAAAACGGGCACTTAATTGCGCCCGAAAGTGTCCAAAACGGACGTTTTTCTTAGATTTGACATAGCAAACGATGGAGTTTCTCGACGAAACTTTACGGACGACTTAGTTATGTGATAAGGAGACGCTAGAAAAAGGAACGGAGGTGAAACCATGGCTGGTTTCAATTCTGTTTTTCGTGGTCAACCGTATAATAAAAAAAGTTGACTTTTTGTTTTAAGCTTTTGGAGACCAAACGAAACATATGGGAATGATCCTAGGGGTCTAGAAGTAAAACTTTTTCACAAGAATCGGGATTAGAGAGTCTCGATTGAGTAGAAACAAGTTAGGAGGATATATAGAGAAAAATGGTCTTAGTTGAGATTCTTGACCTTATAGTTGAGAATTGAGTTTTGTTATTAATAATGATGAGAAAATATTGTGTAGGTGACGAGCCTCGTCGAGACGCTTGACACGGAGTGACGCGGCTTCGAGGTAAGTGGTTCGCCACTTAATAGCTTTTTAAATGGTCATTCAATTTCTTGATGATGTTAAATGACTATAGTAGCTATGTAATAAAGGAAATCGGAAAAACTATATAATGATATAGTTAAAAGTTAAGCGTATGGATTCCTATGTAATCCATATGTTTCTAGAAAATGATTACGAGTTGTATGTAGAGAAAATGAACTAAGAAAGTTTTCAGAAGATGTAAAACTAGTGAGTTTTGTGCTTTTGCACTTGAAGAAATTGA
The DNA here is from genome assembly GCA_019925255.1 of Litchi chinensis. Lineage (NCBI taxonomy): Eukaryota > Viridiplantae > Streptophyta > Magnoliopsida > Sapindales > Sapindaceae > Litchi > Litchi chinensis. The sequence goes on along the minus strand of CM034463.1, from coordinate 36,658,286 downwards.
TTATAAAACCCATGTATATGCCTTAAGAGGTTATGAGAGTTAGCGCTACGTGACGACGCAGAAAATTCCGTCCGTAGTCGCTCAGAGTATAGAGAAATTAACACTACGAGACGACGCAGAAAATTCCGTCCGTAGTCGCTCAGAGTATAGAGAAATTAACACTACGAGACGACGCAGAAAATTCCGTCCGTAGTTGCTCAGTTTCCTAGAAAATATAAGC
>CM034463.1:36634566-36649566 GCA_019925255.1 Litchi chinensis | reverse complement strand
AAATTAATTATGTTTCCTAATATTTTTAGATAATATTAGGAAATTACTATATTTATCTCAAGATATTGTTGACTTGATTTTGAATTTGAATTGATCTCCATATCTGACGAGGGAATCATGGTTTGATTGGACAATTGCCATATTTGGAGAGAGAATCACGTTTGAACTTGGTAACTGCCTGTTCTGGAAGATATGATGCTTATCACGTGTCTGGGCGAGCTGACGTGTCATGGTGATCCCAATCTCGAGCTCGCTGAGAGACGAGCTGCGCAGGCGGCGAGCTGCGACCTGGCTACACTTATGGGTCTGTTGATGCCAGCTGGAAATCTTGATGGCCTTTGAGTCAATACTGGGCCTCATCTGATGGGCTTTGACTATACTGACCTCATTGGTTCTTCTTATCGGGTTTTAAATGGGCCCAAATTGGACTTTTACCAGCCCAACTACTGAGTCCGAAAAATATGCATAACATTAGCCCCCCAGCTCTCAGTTTGCTTTAGCGAGCTGGGAGCTTGAATTGCTGGTAAAAGTTGGCTTCCTTGTCACGCTTACTTTTGTAACTGCCTCTGTGCACTTTCAAATTCCACCTTTTCAGTTGCGACACGTGGCGATCATGCAGGTGGTAACTGAAACGACGTCTGCACGTTCTTTACACGCATATTTAATGCGCACGTCCTTCAACTGACGGCTGCATGATTTCCAAAGCCCCGTTCTGCGCTGCACCGTCAGATCTATGACGGTTACACTTTCCAAGAATCTAACGGTTGGGACTCACGCTTGCTTGTCTATATAAGCCATTGGCCCCTTTCCATTTTCTTCTTTCATCTGTCACTTTCTTCCAAAGCAAACAAGCGTTTCAAGCTTTCAAGCAACCAGGACCCATAATCCTTTCTCGAAATCATCAGCTTTTCTCGCCGTTTTTTATCTCGTCAACAGTTCAAGGTGAGGCTTCTTTTTCTTCAAAACTTTTTGTTTTGGGTTCATCTAGCTCCATCACCATTGTTGTTCCTGCAATGATATATATATGTATTTATTTATTTTTAGATGTCTTCAAGTGGAACTCGCAAGGGGATGATTCCAAGTAATGAAGCTCGTGAGCATGACAAAGCCCGAACTCATGCTATTCAGGGAAGAGAGGCTCGTGAAGCATTCGCTCGTCATCCCACATCGCTAAAACGTCCTGAGGTGGAAGGACTTGTCAAGCAATTCCATATTCCCTTCGGTTGCCGTATACTGCTGCCTGATTCAAACAATCATGCATGCTATCCACCCAGGGGATTCATCGCTGTCAGCACCCAGCATCTCGAGCAGGGGTTACGGTTCCCCGTTCCACCGTTCTTGGTCGAATTTCTCAACAAAGTCAAGCTCGCGCCATTTCAACTGACTCCCAACTCTTATACGCAGTTGATCTCGCTGGCTGTAGCCTTTTTCAGGAATGGCCTTCATGCCCCTACACCGAGGATTATTCAGCAGTTTTACTCTTTCAAGGCTGTGTCTGCGGGAGATGGAGAGAAACCGGATGACATCTATTATCTCACAGCTCGCCAGTCGCAATACAAAGACCTTTTGCCCAAAGGAGAAGCGAAAGGCAAATCCAACGTTGGGCCGTACAAGACGAGTTGGTTTTATATCTCGTGCCCATCTCTTGCAGATCTCCGAAACTTCAGCTTCGTCCTAAAACCAGGTACTCATAAGAAAATTTAAGCGAGCTGACTTTGTTTTGTATCTTCATTACTTATCATTCTTTGACCATTTGTTATGCAGTGCTGAAGATGGACGAGTCTCCTCTTAACAGCGGGGAGGAACGAGCTCTTGACAAGCTCGCCAAATCGAGGACGCGGGCATCAGCAGCAGATTCGACGATGCTATCCTTAGAGCTTACAAGCTTGCTCCTCTTACGGACTCCCATCTTCTGCGAGCTGGGGAAGATATAGGCAAGATGAGTGACAGGCCTAGACTTCCTTCTGTTTTTGAGGTTTCTGTTCAGGATGCGTCTACTTCCCGACCTCCGCCAGCAGTTTCTTCATCGTCAGAGGATGTCATTCGCTCGGATAACATTCGCTCGCCTTCTCCACCTCGGAAGACTTCATCTCGAAGTGCTCCTGCTCGCACCTCGTCTAAAGCGAGATCTTCTTCAGCTCGCACACCAAAGAAGGCGAAGCCGTCTTCAACTCGCACTCCTTCAAAGGGTGCGTCTAAAAAAGGTTCTTCTACAGTTCCTGCTCCAGTTCGGACAGGTTCAGACCCAGTCCCTGCGGCTTCTACTGCACAGGCTGATCCATCATCTTCTCCACATCACACATCTACTCCAGGGGCTTCACTGCCATCCCCAGCTCGTGCTCCAGCCCCTGCTCCTTCTTCTACGAAACTCCCAGCCAACAGGAGGAAACTTATACTCATGAAATCTCCTCCTGCAAGTCCCTCTGTATCTAAAGCTTCCTCGACTCCTTCAACAAAACGGCCTGCCGAAGACTTGGCCACTCCAGCAGCACCCTCAAAACGCTCTAAACTATCTGCCCAGGACCAGGCTCCTGCAATTGCTGCATCCAACGAAGCGCCTGTTGTCGCTGAAGCTGCTGTCCCTGCGACCGCCGCTCCCAGCGAGGTGCATGATGCTGCTAAAGCCACTGCTTCCTCAACTGTTGCTCCTAACGAGGTGCCTCTCTCAAACGTGTTTGCAAATCTTCAGTCACCTCCTACTTCCAGTTCGCAGCCTGGAAAGGTGATGCTCCTTCTAAGGTTGCTCCCCAGTCATCCCGAGCTGGCCCCAGCGGACATGCAACTAAGCGTACCGTTGTATCGCGACGAGGTGGTTCTTATGATGATGCACGCGATATCCCGGAGCGCGAGAGAACTCCTTCCCCAACCAGATCAGACATCGAGCTGGGTCCTGGAGGAAGATATTTAAATGCCTTCCTTGACAACTGGGCAACAATTATGCTCAATCACGCGAATGTCTTGGAAAATAGGTGTCTTAAGGGCGAGGACCTAGATGAGTTCGCGGCTCGCCATTGCATGCTGGTAAGTTATTTTTCCTCATCTGTTGATTTCCTTACTTGACTAGATTTTAATCCGTTCATAATTTCCAGGGTGCCCTTGCTGCAATGAAGCGAAAAAGGGAGACAAAGGCTACCAAGGATGAGATGAGGAAGCTGGAATTCGACCTGGAGGCGGCTACTGAGGATTTAGCTAACTTAACCTCGGGCAGAATAGAAGGTCAGGAAGCTCAGATCGCTAAGGCGAACGCTGCAAGTCAAGCCTTTGAGGAAGCTCTAAAGAAGATGGAAAACGAGCATATCATGCTAAGAGACGAGCTTCTCAAGGTGAAAGAGGACCTGAGGCAGTCCGAGCAGCGAGCTGAATTGGACGAGCAGAGGGCTTCAGCTGCAGAAGAAAAGGTCGAAGTGCTTCATCGCCAAGTTGAAACTGCCTTGGCGCGGGCTGAAGCTGCTGAAAAACAGGTTGGGGAAGCCACAAAACGAGCTGATGAAATGGGAGCTGCAGCTAAGAGTGCTGAGGAGGCTGCAACCAAACGGGCTGAGGAGGCTGCAACCGTGGCTAAACGTGCCGAGGAGGCTGAGCATCGAGCTGAGGTGCTTAGGCAACAGGTGGGGGAGGCCATTCAGCGAGCTGATGCTGCGGAGCAATGTATTGAAGACATGAAGAAAGAGGCTGAGGTCGTCAATCGTCTCGCTGATAATGCCTTCGAAGAGCTGTCGGTCTTCAGAGAGCAAGCAGCTCAAGAACTGGAAGTGCGGGTTGCAGATGCAAAGGACGAGGCTGAGGAAAGAACAGGTCGTGATTTTCTCTTCACATTGTGGACGTCCCACCCAGAAATGGATTTTTTTATCTTTGGGGATATAGGTCTTGAAATTATTGAAGATTTTAAATCACAAGCCACCTTGTCCTCGGCTGGTCCAGTCCCTTCAGAGCATGCTCCTGGTACGTCCTCCCAGGTTGAGCCCATTGCTTCTCCGCGCAAAGTACCTTCAACTGATCCAGGCCCTTCAGCTCGAGACTGAAAATTTTGTTTTTCTTTTTTACTTCTATCTCTTCAGCTTTATACTTGTAGCCAGTTCTCATTTTTAATGAAATTTCTTTTATTACTCTTCCTGCGTTTGAATGTATTTAATTTTCTGCGCATAACATATTTCATGCCTTTCATCTTTAGAGTTACTATATTCCTTGCAAGCTGATTGTCAACGAGCTTTAAATCAAAGTAATTGCCTAATCCAACAATTAATAAAATTTGGTAAGTAACAGTAATTGAAACGTTAAAAATTTGACGAGCTATGCAAAAACACCCAGTCACTTTTGCTTTTTAGGCCCTTTCATTTGTAGCGAGCTATGCAGGGGTCGTCACCTCACCTGCTTTTTAGGCTCATTAAGCGAGCTATGCAAGGACACTTAGTCACTTGCTTTTTAGGCTCATTAGGCGAGCTATGCAAGGACACTTAGTCACTTGCTTTTTAGGCTCATTCATTTATAGCGAGCTATGCAGGGGTCGTCACCTCACCTGCTTTTTAGGCTCATTAAGCGAGCTATGCAAGGACACTTAGTCACTTGCTTTTTAGGCTCATTAGGCGAGCTATGCAAGGACACTTAGTCACTTGCTTTTTAGGCTCATTAGGCGAGCTATGCAAGGACACTTAGTCACTTGCTTTTTAGGCTCATTAGGCGAGCTATGCAAGGACACTTAGTCACTTGCTTTTTGGGCTCATTCATTTATAGCGAGCTATGCAGGGGTCGTCACCTCACCTGCTTTTTAGGCTCATTAAGCGAGCTATGCAAGGACACTTAGTCACTTGCTTTTTAGGCTCATTAGGCGAGCTATGCAAGGACACTTAGTCACTTGCTTTTTAGGCTCATTAGGCGAGCTATGCAAGGACACTTAGTCACTTGCTTTTTAGGCTCATTCATTTATAGCGAGCTATGCAGGGGTCGTCACCTCACCTGCTTTTTAGGCTCATTAGGCGAGCTATGCAAGGACACTTAGTCACTTGCTTTTTAGGCTCATTCTTTGTTCTTTGAACTGTTGAATTTGGAGCCCGTTAGCCTGGTGAGGAAAGTTGAATCAAAAACAGGGGAAGAATGGAGCTATCATTTATAATTAATCCATATTACAAATAATGAAAAACTTATTGATAATAAGGGCGGAGATGCTCGGCATTCCAAGCTCTGGGGACTTCTGCCCCATTTACATTAGCTAAGCGATAAGCTCCATTTCCCAAGGCTGTTTTGACAACATACGGTCCTTCCCAGTTAGGGCCTAAGGATCCGTCACTTGGCTTGCGGGCTCCTGGTAGAATGAGGCGTAGGACTAAGTCTCCCTCATTGAATCGGCGAACCCGAGCATTCTTATTGTAGTACCTCGCTATTCTTTGCTGATAAACAGCTACCCTTAGCCTGGCCGTTTCCCTGTGTTCTTCAAGCAGGTCCAGATTTGTTGCAAGTAGCTGATCATTGTCATTTGGATTGAAGGTCGCTCTTCTTTGCGAGGTGACTTCAAACTCAGCCGGGATCATAGCCTCCGATCCGTATACCATTGAAAATGGAGTCTCGCCAGTGGAGCTGCGAGCTGTGGTTCTGTAGGACCATAATACTTTTTGAAGCTCATCTACCCATGCTCCTTTCTTTGCTTCCAGTTTCATCTTCAGGGTCTGCTTGATGATCTTATTCACTGCTTCAACTTGGCCATTGGCTTGTGGATGATCCACTGCTGAGAAGCTCTTAACAATTTTTAGGTCGTTGCAGAACCTGAGAAACTGGTCACTAGCGAACTGGGTCCCGTTATCGGTTATAATCTGCTGTGGGACTCCGAATCTGCAAATAATGCTGCTCCATACAAACTTCTCAATCTTTGTTGTGGAGATTTCAGCTAGCTCCTTCGCTTCCGCCCACTTGGTGAAGTAATCTACCGCGACCACCGCATGTTTGCATCTTCCCCGAGCCATTGGCAGGGGTCCGATCAGGTCCATCCCCCAGATCGCAAAGGGCCACGGGCTCACCATCTGTTGGAGGTAAGCTGGTGGAGCTCGCGGAATATGAGCAAACCTCTGACACTTGTCGCATTTCTTTACTAAATTGATGGAGTCCTGCCTCATGGTGGGCCAGTAGAAGCCTTGCCGAAGTGCTTTTTGAGCTAGAGACAGCCCCCCAGCATGGTTCCCGCAATGGCCTTCATGTATTTGTTTTAATACTGTTTCACATTCAGGACCATCAATACACCTTAGCAGTGGAGCTGAGAACCCCTTCTTGTACAGTGCATCATCATAGATGCAATACCTGGCTGCTCTAGCTCGAAGACGCCGAGCCTCCAGCTTGTCACGAGGTAGCTTTCCATCCTGTAAATAGCTGAGTATCGAGCTCATCCAGGAGTCAGGCTGCACAATGATGGCCATTGTCACATTCTTTTCCTCTGTACTTGGAGCTGGTAGAAACTCAACTGGGATTGCCCCAAGGAAATCTGTGTCTCGTGTAGTCGCGAGGCGAGCTAGTGCATCAGCATGCGAGTTCTGAGCTCGCGGGATCTGTTTCATTTCGTACTTGTGGAATGCACCTAGCAGCTCGTGAACTTTTTGGAGGTAGAGGGCCATTTTTGGTCCCCTGGCTTGATATTCCCCCAATACGTGGCCGACAACGAGCTGCGAGTCACTAAAGATCTTCAAGCGTTCAGCTCGCATCTCCTTAGCCAGACGTAGTCCCGCGAGCAAGGCTTCATACTCAGCCTCGTTGTTTGTCGCTTGAAAGCCAAACCTTAGGGCACAAAGGATTTTGTGGCCTTCAGGACTAATTAGTAGAATTCCAGCTCCAGCCTTCTGCTCGCTGGCTGATCCATCAACATATAGTTCCCAAGCCGGACCTTCGGAAGACTCAGCCTCGTCATCTACAGATCCTGTAAACTCCGCAATGAAGTCCGCTAGTGCTTGGGCTTTGATAGCCGTCCTTGGCTTGAATTGGATGTCGAACTGTGCGAGCTCCACTGCCCATTTCAACAAACGACCTGAGGTGTCTGCTTTCTGCAAGACTTGCTTCAACGGATACTTGGTGAGGACTTCGATGGTATGAGCTTGAAAATAAGGTCGCAGCTTCCTCGACGCAATCACTAGGCAGTAAGCCAGTTTCTCCATCTGCGAATATCTGGTTTCAGCATCCTGTAACCGTTTGCTCACATAATAGACCGGAAGCTGCGTCTTTTCTTCTTCCCTCACCAGGGCGGCACTCAGAGCCTGCTCCGACACTCCCAAGTATAAGATCAGCTTTTCTTCTTCTCTGGGCTTGGAAAGAAGTGGAGCTCGTCCCATATACTCCTTCAACTGCTGGAAGGCTATTTCACATTGTTCAGTCCACTCGAAGCTCTTTGCTTTCTTCAGAATGTCAAAGAAAGGGACACACTTGTCTGTTGCCTTTGAAATAAACCTACTCAATGCTGCGACCTGGCCATTGAGGCTCTGTACGTCCTTTACCCTGGTAGGCGACCTCATGTCAATCAGTGCTTTGATCTTCTCGGGGTTTGCTTCAATTCCCCTACTATTGACCATGAAGCCCAGGAACTTCCTTGAAGCTACTCCAAATGCACATTTGAGCGGATTTAACTTCATCTGGTAACTCCTCAGAATTTGAAACATCTCTCTCAGGTCGCTAACATGTTTACCGACCAGCCTGGATTTCACCAGCATGTCGTCAACATAGACCTCCATGGTCTTTCCAATCTGTTCTTTGAACATCATGTTCACCAAGCGTTGATAGGTCGCTCCAGCATTCTTTAAACCGAAGGGTATCACCTTGTAGCAATATAACCCCCGATCAGTTATGAACGAGGTGTGCTCTTCGTCTTCGGGCTTCATTGGGATCTGGTTATATCCCGAATATGCATCCATGAAGCTCAGGAGCTCGTGGCCAGCTGTAGCATCCACGAGCTGATCTATCCTTGGCAGGGGAAAACTGTCTTTGGGGCATGCTTTGTTTAGGTCGGTGAAGTCGATGCAAGTTCTCCACTTCCCGTTCTTCTTTTTTACTAGTACAGGATTGGCAACCCAGGTCGGGTAGTAGGCTTCTCTGATGAACTTGTTAACCAGAAGCTTGTCTACCTCTTCTTTTAGTGCTAGGTATCGTTCCCCTGTCATTGCTCTTCTTTTCTGACGAACTGGCCTGAAATGAGGATCAATATTCAGCCTGTGAGACATCACCTCTGGATCTATTCCCACCATGTCCTCATGATTCCATGCAAACACGTCCAAGTTCGCCTTCAGGAAGTCAGCGAGCTGGATTCTCAGTTCCGGAGTTAATCCCCTTCCCAGCTTCAAGCATCGCTCAGGATCTACCTCGCTGACTGGTACATCTTCTAACTCCTCAATTGGACCGGTAGCTTGGTCTGCATCTACCTCGCGAGGGTCCAAGTCGTGACTGACTCCTTTCTCGGTCATAGCTCGTGGCTCGCCTCTTGAGACCACGTTCACCTTCTTTCCCTTTACACCCATCTTCACAGCATCTTCATAGCAACGGCGAGCTAGGTGCTGTTCTCCTCGAACACATCCGATGCCATTAGGAGTTGGGAACTTCACTGTCAGAGTTCTGGTTGACGTAACCATGTCCAACTCGTTCATAGCAGGTCTTCCGAGGACCACATTATACGCTGATGGGCAGTTGATTATCAAGAAGTCTGTCAAGGTTGTTGCCTGACGACCTGCCTCTCCCAGAGTCAATGGCAACTTAATCTGCCCCACTGGTACCACAGCATCTCCAGTGAATCCAAATAAAGGCTCCGGGGATGGTCTCATTTGCTCTGTTCGCAGCCCCATCTGGTCAAAACAACTCCTATACATCACGTTCACCGAGCTCCCGGTATCGATCATAATGCGCCTAACTTCCGCATTGCTAATTTTAGCTCGTACAACAAGCGCGTCGTTATGAGGCCAGACTACTCCTCTAGCATCTTCGTCCGTAAACACAATCTCGTCCGAGGTCGGTTTTGCCCTTTTCGCAGGCCCTTTGGATCCATAGAGCTGAAAAGAATGATTCGCCTCTCGGACATACCTCTCATGCGATCTGTTGGAATCACCTGCGATATGAGGGCCACCATAAATGGTAAAAATGGTCCTTACCGCCGGCTCGTGGTCTGGTTCGGAAGCTCGTTGAGGCTGTTGATGGTGTGTTGGCTGTTGCTGTTGAGGTCGTTGTTGGTGAGGTCGCTGGTCAGCAGGTCTTGCCACATATTCTCTCAGGCGACCTCGCCTGATCAATTTCTCAATGGCGTTCTTCAACGCCCAGCAATCTGAGGTACTGTGCCCGACCTCATTATGATAGGCACAGAATTTGTTCTGGTCTCTGTGCTGAATTGGAGCCCTTATAGGATTGGGCCTCCCAAAATCCTCCTTATTCCGCTCAGCAGCGTAAATCCTGTCTGGTGATGTCGTAAGGACACTGTATTCCTCCTGGCGACCCCAACGCTGAGGTCGTTCATATCTTGGCTCTCTCCTCGCTCTTTTGGCGATCTGATTACTTGAGCCGTTATTCCTTCCTTCTTCGTTCCTGCCATTGTTTCTCCTCTTTGGCTGGCTGGAACTGCCCGCTTCGTTCTTCTGATTCTGCTTTTTCGGGCCGAAGGTCTCTTCCCATCTGATCTCTTTCGCAGCTCGCTCGTAGAACTCTCCCAGATCCTTCACTGGGGTCTTGTAAATACTCTCGTATAACTTTCCATCCTTGCGCAGCCCAGCTGAGATCGCTGTCAGTATGCTCTCATCTGATGGATGTTCAACATTTGCGACCTCGCGTCTAAACCTGGTGATATATTCTTTCAGTGACTCACCCTGACGCTGAAAAATCGTAGCTAGGTGGCAGGATGGAGCGAGCTGCCTTCTCAGTGCCCTGTATTGACCAACGAACTTCTGTTGGCATTGCTCCCAACTTCCTATGCTGCGAGCTGGGAGATTCTTGAACCACGTCCTTGGAATATCTCCCAATGTAGCGGGGAATACTCGGCATTTCACCATCGAACTTCCTGTCTGCAGGTCCATCTGAACGTTGAATGCGTCTAGATGGTCATATGGGTCACTGTCCCCATTGTACTGCTGAATGGTTGGCATCTTGAACCTTGGAGGGAGAGGTTGTGTCTCAATCTCCCTTGTGAATGGGGTCCTATCTCCGTAGAGCCCACGCTGTTCCAGAACTCCAGGTCGCGCTTCCAACTGCCGGACCCTTCGGAGGAGCTCCTCTACTTGGGGGTCTCGGAGCTCATATCTCCTCCTGTGATCATGACTTGGAGCCGGATGTTCAGGGTCATACCTTTCGTCTTCCTCGAATTGGTCCTCATGATGATGGGACCTTACCTGCTGCCCATCCACTTCATCGACATAACGAGCTACGGCTCGGACTCTGCCTTGGCCAACTTCTATCCGCCTGTTTCCATCCTGGCTCATTCTTGCTACCAGGCTGTCAGGACGTGCGACCTCCCTTTCGTGTTGAACAGGGTGTCTTCCGGCCCTCGAACGCGCATTAGATGAGCGAGCCGAGTCTGCAGGTCGCGGGACTTCCCTTGCTAACCTTTCAGGTCCTCGCGCCGCTTCAGGAGGCTGGGGCACTCCCTGTGGTGCCTGAACTTCCACCCTAGTCACGTTCTGAGCCTGGGCCTGCACCAACATGTTGACGGCTTGTGTGAGCTGTCTAACCGTATCCTCCAAAGCTTCTTGTCTCTGCAACAACGCATTCTGTCCTTCGGCCATCTGGGCGACTGGAACCATTTGACGGTGAGGCAGAGGAGGGATGCCTGGCGCAGCCCCGAGTATCTGTCCTTGGGACGGGCCTGCTGCATGCGTGGTTGCATCTTGCCCAGGCTGTAAGTTCTGCTGAGATTGGTTCATGTGACTTTCTGCCTGGTCATCATCTCCAAGGAACCTGTTTGATCTAGTCTTTGCCATATCGTCAGAGGTTGATGAACTGAGATGAAAAAGATTGCAGTCTGGCCCCTTCCTCTAGCGCCAAAATGTCGACGTTGGAATTCAGTCGACGAGTAATCAATGCCCAATACCTGCAATCAATGTGAGAAAGCACAAATACCAAGAAAAGACAAAGACAGAAACAGAGGATCAAACGAGGAACACGGAGCTTTTACGTGGTTCGGCAATAATTGGCCTACGTCCACGACTGTCTGTCTCTTTAATTCTGCAGAGTGACAGTATATTATTCAATAATGTCCCCTGTTACAATGATCTCGATCCCTATTTATAGGGAAAGAAGTGTTACAATTCTGATTGTAGCCAAATTAGGAAGAGAATCCTGAATTAATTACATTCCCTAAACAATTGGGAAAAATAAGGAAAAGAACTATAAATTAATTATGTTTCCTAATATTTTTAGATAATATTAGGAAATTACTATATTTATCTCAAGATATTGTTGACTTGATTTTGAATTTGAATTGATCTCCATATCTGACGAGGGAATCATGGTTTGATTGGACAATTGCCATATTTGGAGAGAGAATCACATTTGAACTTGGTAACTGCCTGTTCTGGAAGATATGATGCTTATCACGTGTCTGGGCGAGCTGACGTGTCATGGTGATCCCAATCTCGAGCTCGCTGAGAGACGAGCTGCGCAGGCGGCGAGCTGCGACCTGGCTACACTTATGGGTCTGTTGATGCCAGCTGGAAATCTTGATGGCCTTTGAGTCAATACTGGGCCTCATCTGATGGGCTTTGACTATACTGACCTCATTGGTTCTTCTTATCGGGTTTTAAATGGGCCCAAATTGGACTTTTACCAGCCCAACTACTGAGTCCGAAAAATATGCATAACATTAGCCCCCCAGCTTCTCAGTTTGCTTTTCTGCGTCGTCTCGTAGTGCTAATTTCTCTATACTCTGAGCGACTACGGACGGAATTTTCTGCGTCGTCACGTAGCCCTAACTCTCATAAACTTTTAAGGCATATACATGAGTTTTATAATCAATTTCTTCAAGTGCAAAAGCACAAAACTCACTAGTTTTACATCTTCTGAAAACTTTCTCATTTTACTCTTTCTATAACAACTTAGTATTAGTTTCTAGTACAATATAGATTCCATAGGAATCTATATGCTTAACTTGAACATTAACATTGAAAATCCTTTTCATTTTCATTTATTACTTAGTTACAATATCCATTACAAATAATCATGAATTGATATAGAATTTAAACACTCATAAGTGGCGAACCACTTACCTCGAAGCCGCGTCACTCCGCGTCAAGCGTCTCGACGAGGCTCGTCACCTACACAATATTTTCTCATCATTATTAATAACAAAACTCAATTCTCAACTATAAGGTCAAGAATCTCGACTAAGACCATTTTTCTCTATATATCCTCCTAACTTGTTTCTACTCAATCGAGACTCTCTAATCCCGATTCTTGTGGAAAATTTTTAGTTTTGGACCCCTAGGGATATCTCCACACGGTCCGTTTACTTGTCAGAGGCTTAAAACGAAAAATCACAATTTTATTTAAAATGGACAGCCCTTGACAGAACAGGCGATAACCTGCTGCTCGGGGCTCCGTTTTCCTTCGTTCTTTTTCCTATGGCTCACTTATATCACATTCTAGTCACACGACAAATTTCATTGAGAAATATTATCGTTTGCTAAGTCAATTCTAATGAAAACGTCCGTTTTGGACACTTTCGGGTGTAATTTAATGCACGTTTTGCAAACTCTTGGTTTCGGGTTAGCGACACTAGATTTTCTTCCATAACTAAACTTCATTCAACTAATAATGACTAACCAAACTCATTTCAAACCATAAAAATTGCATTAAGCTAGCTGTTTCACTTCTCAGAGCTCTAACGACACTATATTGTGCATAACTTGCACAATTTTTATCGGATTCGATCCGTTCCAAAACCTATGGTTTTCTATGGTTCCTAGGCATCATTTGAGGTGTAGAACACCCCCAAATAAGCCAAATACGGTCAGGTCTCCTCTAGCTCAAATTTGAGCTCGGGTTCACCAATATTGTCAAAATTTCCCCTTTTTGCAACTCTAAATCTCCTCTAACTTTTCCAACCTCTTTAAGGCTTGAAATTGATTTCAAAACCATCTAATTTCAAGGTCTAACTACTGCCCTTCAAGTCTCTAATACATACATAAATCTAACTTAGTCATTAGAGTGCTCAAAATTCACTCAAAACTTTTCTCAATCACTTGGTGTGCATAAAACACCATTTTCGGTTTCTATTTTGAGGGAGGGTGTAACAGCCCATTTACATCAATTTAAGGCAGCTATTACACTCAAAACTCATCCTTGATGATTCTATAACAATCTCATGAGGTTCTAACAAGATTTAAAAGCAATTTAATCAACCAAATCAACAACACAACAACAACACCAAGAGCTGTCACAATTTCTGTTCTGTTTCAGCAGCAAATTGAAGAAAATAGATTGTAATCTCACTTAGAGCTTGCTTGGAGAGTTTAGATGACTTACTAGGGACCCTAAGAGGTGGATTGAGGGGATGGAAGGCTGGTTGGGAGGTTCTTTCTTCCCTGGCCGACCAGCTCGTCGCGATTCTGCTCGCGGATGCGCTCGCGATTCAGCTCGCGTTCTGGTCCGTTTCTGCTCTGTTTCTGCTCGACCAGACCTGCACCTCTCCTTTTTCTGCTCGTCCTCTTCCTTTGCTGCCCAGATACTGCAGTTTTACTGCCTTGGATCGCCCTCACGCGAGCTGTCCTGCTCGAGCTCGCGTCAGTTCCTCGCGCGACTGGTTCTGCTCGCGACCAGCTCGCGTTCTGCTGCCGTCCTGCTCTACTCCTTTGCTGTTCTGGACGGTTTCTGCTGCTGATCACTTCCTTCTTCTTCTTTCTTTTGGTTCTCTCTTCCTTGGTCACGGCAGCAGCTATTCTCTCTCTCTCTCGAACTCTCTCGACTAATGACTGAAAGGTGCTGTGTGTTTGCTGAAAAATTTCAGCTTAAGTGTGATATATATAGTCATCAATTTCTCTTAATTACAACTTGGCCCAACTCTCTTAAATTTTATCTAAATCTCATCTCTTTCTCTTGATTCTCATATTAGCCCATCCATAATTGTTTCCAAGTTAGCTTTCATCGTTTAATTTACTTCTCGTTTCGTTAGAATTTATTTTACAAACGCTAAGCTTATTTCATTTACCTTGACTCTCTCTTTTAATCGAATTTTAATTCGATTATCCTTTACTAAAATCTTGGATTTCCTAATTTGGATTTTCATTGGGACGTTACTAAACTTTTTAATACGACGAATTTCATCGTATTCTAAATGAATAAATTTCGGAGGCTATGAAATTAAATCAATTAAACGTAAAGAGTTATATATTATCTCTCTAACTAAATTTCTAATGTTGGGACTTTAGAAGTCGGAGCTAGGAGTTTACACCTCGTCCACCCGACAACCTAAAAGGCACCGGGAGGATGAAGACGTGAATCCGAGCAAATTCCATTCCGTCGGTAAGCAACACAGGATATCGATCTGACCCGCAAGACGACGATCGTGCTTGGGGAAATCATGAAAAGAACGGATGGCTCACAGTTCGTTGCACAAGCAAGGAGCCTGCAAGCCCATGCCATCCAATCACCACTCATACGTCCGTTGCGTACACTTAGCGATGACCCAACCAAACGAACCACAACCCAACGACGACTAGCATCATCGAGCATGCGGAAACATCGAGAAAGGCCACACCAGCACCGCTAGACGCGAAAGGCAACGAAAATCAAAGGAGCGCGGACGAACACCACGGGGGATTCACACCACGCCTACACAACCGCAGCCAACCCACCTACTTGCGTCGGATACTCGAACACCGAGGCCCAACTACCGCTAGACTCACACGACCGAGGCCATAGCTAACGTTTTCGAATGAGTAGAACATTGGCAAATCCAAGCGCAATGGTTTTCCCCCATAATGGACGTCGAAGGGTCATCGAAACGGAGCAGCAATGCCCACCGAAAAGGCTTCACACCACGCCTAGACCACCGCAGCCCGCCCACCT
>CM034463.1:36624566-36627066 GCA_019925255.1 Litchi chinensis | reverse complement strand
ACACTTCGACTATTTCTGAAAACCTCCCAACTTTTTTATCCACAATCATGCAATACTCATCACATTTACATAAGCATCAATAATAAATAAATGTCAAGTATACATATATGAATCATATATATGTAGTATGCATGAATATACTTACATTTTACAAATTCAACATCATTCAAATTCAAAATATACATGATTAAATACATATACAAAATGTTTCTAAGCGTCTTTCGTGATTGCCCACCTATAGCTATATATATAAAGCAAAAGTCAGTCTCGTCCGGCGGTGGCGCGAAATGAAAACAAACAAGCTACAAAACGAATAGCAAGTTAGTGCGATAACATCATAAGATATCATATCACACATACTAACATATAATTTACAAGTCTTAAAATTTTCTTTAAAACTTTCCATGTATACCCTTGACTCGTTCTAACCATCACGGACGATTTTAACTAACGCCAACGTGAAGCTTACTGATGCATCTCAACCACTACGTTACGGAATTTACTGCATCGTACGTAGGGCGCTAAACTATTCACTGAACAACTACAATGCGGAATTCTCTGCATCGCAAATGTAGTGCTAAATCTCTAGACGACTACGAGCGGAATTTACTGCATCGCTTCGTAGCGCTAACTGTCAACTAACCAACTACGTGCGGAATTATCTGCATCGCAACGTAGCGCTATACTTTTCTATAAACTGAGCGATTACGGACGGAATTCTCTGCGTCGTCACGTAACGCTAAATCTCATAGCTTTTAAGGTGTACACATGAGTTTTATTATTAATTTTTCTAGTGCCAAAGCACAAAACTCTATAGTTTCAAAACCTCTAAATACTTTTCTACTTTCATTCTCTTTTAACAGCAACTGATTATCAATTTCTATTCTCAAATAGGATCCATAAGAACCTATACACTCACATTTTGACATTTATATAAGAAAGCATTCTCATTTTCTTTTATTACTTACTACTATATTTATTTTCAAACATCAAGCGATTTCATGAATTTGAAAAAGAAGTCAAGTGGCGAACCACTTACCTCAAGGCCACATCAAGCGTCTCGACGAGGCTCCTGGACGCCGCTCACGCGCTCGTCACCTACACAACATTTTCTCTTCATTACTATTAACAAAAACCTCCATTTCTCAACTATATACTAGGAATTCCCAACTATGCCCAATTCTCTCTATATAGCTCCTAACTCGTTTCTAAATCAACCGAGACTCTCAAATCCCGATTTTTGTGGAAAAGTTTTAGTTTTGGACCCCTAGGGATATCCCCACACGGTCCGTTTACTTGTCAGAGGCTTAAAACGAAAAATCACAATTTTATTTAAAATGGACAGCCCTTGACAGAACAGACGATAACCTGCTGCTCGGGGCTCCGTTTTCCTTCGTTATTTTTCCTATGACTCACTTATATCACATTCTAGTCACACAACAAATTTCATTGAGAAATATTATCGTTTGCTATGTCAAATCTAAAGAAAACGTCCGTTTTGGACACTTTCGGGCGCAATTTAATGCACGTTTTGTAAACTCTTGGTTTCGGATTAACGACGCTAGATTTTATTCCATAACTAAGCTTCATTTAACTTATAATGACTAACTAAACTCATTTCGTGCCATAAAAATTGCATTAAGCTAACCGTTTCACTTCTCAGAGCTCTAACGGCACTATATTGTGCATAACTTGCACAATTTTTATCGGATTCGATCCGTTCCAAAACCTATGGTTTTCTATGGTTCCTAGGCATCATTTGAGGTGTAGAACACCCCCAAATAAGCCAAATACGGTCAGGTCTCCTCTAGCTCAAATTTGAGCTCGGGTTCACCAACATTGTCAAATTTTCCCCTTTTTGCAACTCTAACTCTTCTCTAACTTTTCTAACCTCTTTAAGGCTTGAAATTGGTTTCAAAACCATCTAATTTCAAGGTCTAGCTACTGCCCTTCAAGTCTCTAATACATACATAAATCTAACTTGGTCATTAGAGTGCTCAAACTTCACTCAAAACTTTTCTCAATCATTTGGTGTGCATAAGACACCATTTTCTGTTTCTATTTCGTTTGTACAGATGCCAGCCCCTATTTACACCTTTCAAGCATCATTTACACACAACCAATCATCACTTATGGTTCCATAACACTTACATGAGGTTCTAACAAGATTTGAAGAGCAATTATCAACAAAATACAATCAAACAACAACAATTACATGAGGTTCTAACAAGATTTGAAGAGCATTTCTGTTTCAGCAGAAAATGAAAGAGAATAAATTGTAATCCCGCTTAGGGCTAGTTTGGAGAGTTTGGATGACTTACTAGGGACCCTAAGAGGTGGATTGAGGGGATGGAAGGCTGGTTGGGAGGTTCTTTCTTCCCTGGCCGACCAGCTCGCTGCACCCCGTCGCGGTTCTGTTCTAGCTCGCGTCTGGTGTTGTTTTGCGTGCGTTTTGCACGCCCAGACCTGCACCTCTCCTTCTTCTGCTCGTCCTCTTCCT
>CM034463.1:36544566-36619566 GCA_019925255.1 Litchi chinensis | reverse complement strand
CTTCACACCACGCCCAGACCACCGCAGCCCGCCCACCTATTGGCATTAGACTCACACGACCGAGACCATAGCTAACGTTTTTTGTAAGTGGAACATTGGCAAATCCAAGCACAATTCTTTTCCCCCACAATGGGCATCGAAGGGTCATTGAGAAGGAGCAATGATGCACACCAAGAGGGCTTCACACCACGCCCAGACCACCGCAGTCCGCCCACCTATTGGCGTTAGACTTACACAACCAAGGTCATAGCTAACGTTTTCGGTAAGTCGAACGTTGGCAAATCTATACGTGATGCTTTTCCCTCTCAATGGCATCATTGGGACACCGAAAATAGGCTACATCGAAAGCACCATCCCGTCTGGGTTTCTCCCCACTTTTTGATTTTTTCACACCGAGTCACCCGGACGGGTGGCCGCCGGATGGGCCACCGGACCGACAAACGATGGTCGGACCGATGGGGACGCCCGTTGCCAACGTGCCCCCCACACCAAGCTAGTGGTGTGGGGGGAATGAGGGGGAGGCTTGGCCAAGGCCTTGGCTGCTGGTGGGCAGCTGATAGGACCCAAACCAGACCTTATCTAGGCTCTCGTCTGGAAGATCCTACCGGGCACTTCATCGAACTTCCTGAACCCGACTCGTCGGATTGAAAAAACCCGAGAAGCGAACCCCTAACTTTCTTAGCCGATTTACTCATTTAAACTTAAAAAATTGGTTTTCTTTAAAACAGTTGGGAATGATAAAATTTTTCTCGATTTCATTTCAAGACGATTTTATAAAAATTTCGGCAGCATGACGGCTGCATTTTAACAAATCCAAAATTTTACCTGCAAGTAAACAAACACTTTGACTATAATTTCATTTCCTCCCAACTTCTTTATCCACAAACATGCATTACAATCACTTCATTTCCAACATCCATGCATTTTTCACATGCAAATCAAATATATATCAAGTCATGTATGTATATTGTGTGCATGATGTGATAATGTATTTCAACTATATATACATGTCCAAAATGAATTTACAATTCACTAAATATTTATGTGTCAATGTATGATAACTTTGTTAAAATATATATACAACAACATCAAAATCATCTTTGAAATTCATAAAATGAAATCCGTCGCTTCCCACCTATAAGCAAAATGCAAATCCTTCGGCAACGAAGTCCCCTAATATAACGTCGGACGGTAAACAAGCTACACAATAAAATAAAAAGGTTAATTCGTTGCATAATAATAACATTACACTTGATATTTTACTTATAGAAATGTTAAAGTTTTTAAAGTTTCAAAACCTTTCTCATAAAGGAGACCATGTGTACACCCTAATATCTTCTAACCATCACATGACAATATTTCTGCTGACGCCCACGTGAGGCTACTATAAAATCTCGACCACTACGTACGGAATTTACTACATCGTGACGTAGGGTGAATTTACTCAACTCTGGGCAACTACTATACGGAATTTTCTACATCGTAATTGTAGTGCCAATGAACTATACTCGATGCGATCACATGCAGAATTTTCTACATCGCATATTGTGGTACAACTACTCACTATCACTTGCACTAGGTACGGAATTTTCTACATCGTAATCTATTGCAAGCGACTATAAATCTAGGCAACTACGAGCGGAATTTTCTACGTCACCACGTAGTGCCACAATCTTTAATACTCCGGTATACACATGGTCTTTAACTCAAACTTTGCATCAACTTTTAAAACTACTTTTTGCCTTCGAATCTCATTTCTTGATTCGAGATCAAAATATTTACTTGAAATCCATTTATATTTGGAAGATTATTTCAAGATTTTATTGAATACTAACAATTACAAGGTAAATTGAAATTAAACTAACGTAAGTGAAGAACACTTACCTCAATACCAAGTACGCTCTAACGCATCAACGGGCCCCTCGTGCCTCGCTTGCCTGCTCGTCACTTACATAATATTTATATTCATAAGAATAGAACTTGACTAGTTAACAATGTGCCTAGTCACATTGTTTCTACACTTTTAATTTTTGACAACTCTATACGCTCTATTCAATCCATATATACAAATGTACACAAGCATCTTGCAGGTTCTCCTACCTATATATGTATATGTAAAACAAAATGTCGTCGTCCTATCCAACGGTAGCATGCAACAGAAGATAATGGGTTATACAACAAATAAACAAGTTAGTGCAACAAGATCACATAATACCACAAGCAACAATATAATAGACTAAAATCTTATTTATTTTCAAAACTCTCAAAATCTTCATATCTTCTTTCAAAATCCTCATGTATACCCTCAAAGTACTCTATCCATCACGGGCGATTTTAACTAACGCCAACGTGAAGCTAATGCAGTGTCTCAACCAATACAATACGAAATTTACTGCATCGCATGTAGGGTGACAAATCTCATAACTGAGCAACTACAACGCGGAATTTTCTGCATTGCAATTGTAGTGCTAAAACTCTAGGCGACTACAAGCGGAATATACTGCATCGCGACGTAGTGCCAAATTGTAAAATAACCAACTACGTGCGGAATTATCTACGTCACAACGTAGCGCTATACTTTCTCGTAGAACTGAGCAACTACGGATGGAATTTTCTGCATCGTCGCGTAGTGCTACCTTCTTTATAATCTGAGCGACTACGGACGGAATTTTATGCGTCGTCACGTAGCGCTAAATCTCATTATATCTTAAGGTATATAAATGGGTTTTAAAACTAAAATTATTAAGTGCAAAAGCACAAAACTATCTTTGGAATTTATAAAAATTTTCTTGATCCAACTCTTTTTAGAACAACTTAGTATTGATTTAAATCACTTTATGGATTCCATAAGAAATCCACATACTCAACTTTGAGCTTCGAAAGTTAAAAATCCCTTTTATATTTCCATTTAACATAATAGTCAAAAGTGAAATATAATTTAAAGTAACCACAAGTGACAAAGCACTTACCTAAGTCCGCACACGACCGCATCAAGCGCCTCCACGAGTCTCACGTGCCTCGGTAGCTTGCTCTTCACCTACACAATACTTTCTTATTTAAAATACGCTACCACGCACTTCATAAACAACACACACAATACTTTTAACTTTAAAATGCAATATAATGCACTTTTTTACTCTAACTTTCTCTACTCACTTCTAACTTAACCGAGGCTTCCTAATTCCGATTTCTTCACAAAATTTTCAGTTTTGGACCCCTAAGGACACCCTCACGCAGTCCGTATAATTTTTAGAGGTCGAAACGAAAAATCACAAAATTAAGTCTCATTGGACACCCCAAAACAGAATGTAGTGCAGCAACCTGCTCGGGGCTCCGTCTTCCTTCATTCTTTTTCCTACGGTTCACTTATCTCACACTCTGGTGACAAGTCAAATTTCGTTGAAAAAATCTATCGTTTGTTATGTCAAATCTAAGAAAAACGCTCTTTTTCGAGCACCTTTTTGTGCACTTTTCCACGTCGGACGAGCGACGTTGGTTTTTCTTTCGTATCTAAGCTTCTTTTACCTAATTATGGTAAACTAAATTCATTCCATGTAATAAAAATTACATTTGCATAACTATTTTACCTATTGACTCTCTAACGACACATCATTTGAGGTGTAGAACAACCCCATATATGTTAGACTTGCCCAAGTTGTCTCTAGCCTATAGTTTAAGCTCGGGATTTCAAATTTTGTCTAAAACTATCTCCATTGAGTTTTTATCACTTCTATTTATCTTTCTAACCTTATTTATGCTAAAATTTGAGTTCAAAACTATTTAATCTCAGAGGTTTTCTACTGGTCTTCACAGCCATGACACACACACAAACACTACTTTGTCCTTTAAACACTCACAACTCACTCACAATTTTTGTCAACTACTTGGAGTGCATGAAAACAGATTTTTGTTTCCACTATTATCAAATGTATGACAGCCCCTTTTTACAACCCTAAGCTACCATTAACACATAACAACTTGTCATTTAATATTCTACAACAACCACTTAGGGTTCTACCATAATTTTAAGGGCAAAAACCCCACACAACTCATCCAACAACCTAAACTATCACATACCCTTTTTAGATTTCAATTTCAACAAGTAGAGAGAAAGATGACTTGCTATCTTACTTGGTTCTTGATTAGAGAAGTGAGATAGACTTGGAAGAGATCCTAGAGAGATGGTTTGAAGCTTGGATGGTTGTTTCTTCACCCTTTTTTTCTAGCCATTTCTTTCCTTCACTGCTGTTCTGTTTTTCACACCTGTTTCTGTTGTGTTTCTGGTGTCACGGTTCTGCTCTTTTCATCTCACGACTGGTCTTGTTTTTCCTTCATCAAAATCCACTCCAAGTGTTGTATTTATACTACTAACACTTCCCCAAATTACCTTCATGCCCCATTTTTTTTTACATTTCACGCTAAACCCCCTTTCTTCCCTACATCTCACGGCAACTTACTTCTTTTAATTTTTCTGGCAGCCTTGCACTCTTCACTTGTCAATTTGACTTCTAATTGATTTGTTTATATTTCTCATTAAAGATTTATAGAATGCCAAGTTTGTCCCTTGACTTGTTTGGTCTATCATTCTTAGTTAAATGTTATTAACTACTAATCCTACATAATACTTCCTCTAGTTCTTATTTTTGGATTCCAACGTATCATCACTTATAATCTATTACTTGATTGTGGACAACTATTATATCCTTCATTAACTTTTCCCTTACTAATGTTTATTGTTGGGTAATTCTAGAATGAGCGTTTAATCTTCGATAACTCGATTTAGATTAACACTAACTAGATTTATTAACCAAATTTATTATTTAAACTTCATAATCTAGTTTCTAACACTAGATCATTAAAAAAAATTGATACTAGGGGTTTACAAAAGTGATGCACGGTGACACACGGCAACTCTAAACAAAATTAGAGGGCACCGTTGGGCACCAAACTACTCGAGATGGTGTATATGATGACACGAGAAAATTATGAGCCTTCCGGGGTCACCTAACCACAGTAAACAGAATATGAGTGCAAAATCGGTAAAAGTGATACACGGTGCATAACGACAACTCTAAACGAAACTAAACAGGGCTGTTGGGCCACAAACCTCTCGAAATGGTGTATATGATGAGACGAGTAAATTAGGAGCCTTTTAGGGTCACCTAACAACAGTAAACGGAATATGAGTGTAAAATCGGCAAAAGTGATGCACGATGCATAACGGCAACTCTAAACGAAACTAGAGGGCGCCGTTGGGCACCAAACTTCTCAAAATGGTGTATGTGATGAAAGGAGCAAATTCGGAGCCTTCTGGTATCACCGAACTACAGTAAACGGAATATGAGTGCAAAATGGGCAAAAGTGATGTACGGTGCATAACTGCAACTCTAAAAAAAACTAGACATGGCCGTTGGGCCCCAAACCTCTCGAAATAGTGTATATGATGAGACGAGAAAATTAGTAGCCGTCCGGGGTCACCTAACCACAGTAAACAGAATATTTGTGCAAAATCGGCGACAGTGATACACGGTGCATAACGGCAACTCTAAATGAAACTAGAGGGCGCCGTTGGGCACCAAACTTCTCGAAATGGTGTATGTGATGAGAGGAGCAAATTAGGAGCTTTCCGGTATCACCAAACTACAGTAAACGGAATATGAGTGCAAAATGGACAAAAGTGATGCACGATGCATAACAGCAACTCTAAACGAAACTAGACGTGGTCGTTGGGCCCCAAACCTCTCGAAATAGTGTATATGATTAGACGAGCAAATTAGTAGCCGTCTGGGGTCACCTAACCACAGTAAACAAAATATTTGTGCAAAATCGGCGAAAGTGATGCACGGTGCATAACGGTAAGTCTAAACAAAACTAGACAGGGTCGTTGGGCCCCACACTTCTCGAAATTGTGTATATGATGAGAGATGCAAATTAAGAGCCTTCCAGGATCACCTAACCACAGTAAACGGAATAAGAGTGCAAAATCGGCAAAAGTGTTGCACGGTGCATAACGGCAACTCTAAACGAAATTAGACAGGGTCGTTGGGCCCCAAATCTCTCGAAATGGTGTATATGATGAGGCGAGCAAATTCAGAGCATTCCGGGGTCACCTAACCACTGTAAACGGAATATGAGTGCAAAATCAGTAAAAGTGATGCACGACAACTCTAAACAAAATTAGAGGGCGTCATTGGGCACCAAACTTCTCGAAATGGTGTATATGATGAGACGAGCAAGTTAGGAGCCTTCTGGGGTCACCTAACCACAGTAAACGGAATATGAGTGCAAAAACGGCAGAAGTGATGCACGATGCAAAACGACAACTCTAAACAAAACTAAACGGGGTCGTTGGGCCACAAAACCTCTCGAAATGGAGAATATGATGAGACGAGCAAATAACGAGCCTTTCGGGTCACCTAACCACAGTAAACGGAATATGAGTGCAAAATCGGCAAAAGTGGTGCACCGTGACACACGGAAACTCTTAAAGAAATTAGAGGGCGTCGTTGGGCACCAAACTTCTCAAAATGATGTATATGATGAGACAAGCAAATTAGGAGTCTTCGGGGATCACCTAACCACAGTAAACGGAATATGAGTGCAAAATCGGCAAAAGTGATGCACGGTGCACAACGGCAACTGTAAACGAAACTAGACGGGGCTATTAGGCACCAAATCTCTCGAAAAGGTGTATATGATGAGGCGAGCAAATTAAGAGCCGTCCGGCGTCACCTAACCACAGTAAAAAGAATAATTGTGCAAAATCGGCAAAAGTGATGCACGGTGCATAACGACAACTCTAAACGAAACTAAACGGGGTCGTTGAGCACCAAATCTCTCGCAAAGGTGTATATGATGAGACGAGTAAATTAAAAGCCTTCCGGGGTCACCTAACCACAGTAAATGGAATATGAGTGCAAAATCGGTAAAAGTGATGCACGGTTCGTAATGGCAACTCTAAACGAAACTAGACGGCGCCGTTGGGAACCAAATCTCTCGAAACGGTGTATATGATGAGACGACCAAATTAGGAGCCGTCCGGGCTCACCTAACCACAGTTAACAGACTATTTGTGCTAAATCGGCAAAAGTAATGAAGGTGCATAACGACAACCCTAAACGAAACTAGATGGGGCCATTGGGCACCAAATCTCTCGAAATGGTGTATATGATGAGACGAGCAAATTAGGAGCCTTCTGGGGTCACCTAACCACTGTAAACGGAATATGAGTGCAAAATCGGCAAAAGTGATGCACCGTGACACACAGCAACTCTAAACAAAATTAGAGGGTGTCGTTGGGCACCAAACTTCTCGAAATGATGTATATGATGAGACGAGCAAATTAGAAGCCTTCCGGGGTCACCTAACCATAGTAAACGGAATGTGAGTGAAAAATCGGTAAAAGTGATGCACAGTGCATAACGGCAACTCTAAACGAAACTAGAAGGGGCTGTGGGGCACCAAATCTCTCGAAATGGTGTATATCATGAGGCGAGCAAATTAGGAGCCGTCCGGGGTCACCTAACCATAGTAAACAGAATATTTGTGCTAAATCGGCAAAAGTAATGAAGGTGCATAACGACAACCCTAAATGAAACTAGACGGGGCCATTGGGCACCAAATCTCTCGGAATGGTGTATATGATGAGACGAGCAAATTAGGAGCTTTCTGGGGTCACCTAACCACTGTAAATGGAATATGAGTGCAAAATCGGCAAAAGTGATACACCGTGACAAACGGCAACTCTAAACGAAACGAGAGGGCGCTGTTGGGCACCAAACTTCTCGAAATGGTGAATATGATGAGAGATGCAAATTAGGAGCCTTCTGGGATCACCTAACCATAGTAAACAAAATATGAGTGCAAAATCGGCCAAAGTGATGCACGGTGACACACGGTAACTCTAAACGAAATTAGAGGGCGCCGTTGGGCGCCAAACTGCTCGAAATGGTGTATATGATGAGACGAGCAAATTAGGAGCCATCCGAGGTCACCTAACCACAGTAAACGGAATATCAGTGCAAATTCGGCAAAAGTGATACACGGTGCATAACGGAAACTCTAAACGAAACTAGACGAGACCATTGGGCCTCAAACCTCTTGAAATGGTGTATATGATGAGACGAGTAAATTAGGAGGCTTCCGGGGTCACCTAACCACAACAAACAGAATATGAGTGCAAAATCGGCAAAAGTGTTACTCCATGACACACGGTAACTCTAAACGAAATTAGAGGGCGCCGTTCGAAACTAAACTTCTCGAAATGGTGTTCTGATGAGACGAGAAAACTAGGAGCCTTTCAGGGTCACCTAACCATAGTAAACGGAGTATGAGTGCAAAATCGGCAAAAGTGATGCACGGTGCATAACGGCAACTCTAAACGAAACTAGACGAGGCCGTTGGGCCCCAAACTTCAAGAAATGGTGTATGTGATGAGACGAGTAAATTAGGAGCCTTCCGAGGTCACCTAACCACAGTAAACTGAATATGAGCGCAAAATCGACAAAAGTGATTCACGGTGCATAACGACAACTCTAAGCGAAACTAGACGGGACCGTTGGCCACCAAATCTCTCGAAATGGTGTATATGATGTGACAAGATCTTTCCCAGACCTTCTCTAGGCTATTGTCTGGAGGATCCTGTTGGGCACTTCAACGGACTTATCGAACCCGACTCGTCAGATCGAAGAAATCCGAGAAGCGAACCCTAACCTTTTTAGCTGGTTTACTCGTTTAAAACTTAAACATTCAGTTTTCCTTAAAACAATTGGGGGTGATAAAATTTTCTCGATTTCTTTTCAAAATGATTTTATAAAATTTTCGACAGCATAACGACTGTATTTTTTATAAAACCAAAATTTTACTTGCATATAAAATACACTTCAACTATAATCTCAATTCCTCCCAACTTCTTTATTCACAAACATGCAGTATTCATCACAATTTCCACAAAACCAAGCATGAGTTCATGTTTAAGTATACATATATACAAATAAGCAAGTATATACCTCATATATCAAATGCATAAATATTTACAATCATGCAATTCAAAATACAAATACTTTTTCAGAATTACATATTCATCTCATACACAAAATTTTACATCATCACATTGCATGAGTCGCCCACTTGTATATATATACAAAACAAAATGTCGTAGTCTCGTCCGCGGTAGCACTCAACGGAATGTAAATAGGCTACACAACGAATAAACAAGTTAGTGCAACAAGGCAATGTAACATAACATGTACTAATGTAGCAATTTACAAACTTGTTCAAATTTTACAATTTCTTTCAAAAACTCCTATGTATACCCTTAAAACATTCTAACCATCACGGGCGATTATAACTCACGCCAACATGAAGCTAATATTATATCTCAACCATTACGATACGGAATTTACTGCATCGCATGTAGGATGATAAATCTCATAACTGAGCAACTAAAAAGCGGAATCTTCTGCATCGCAATTGTAGTGCTAAAACTCTGAGTGACTACGATCAGAATTTTCTGCATCGCTACGTAGTGCCAACTATAAAATAACCAACTACATGCGGAATTGTCTGCATCGCAACGTAGCGCTATACTTTTCTATAATCTGAGCAACAACAGACGAAATTTTCTGCGTCGTCACGTAGCGCTAAATCTCATAAACTCTTAAGGCATATACATGGGTTTTTCCAACTAGACTTATTTAGTGCCAAAGCACAAAACTAACTAGTTTTGAAACTTTGAAAACTCTCTCATTTCAACTCCTTTTAAAACAACTTAGTATTGATTTAAATCACTTTATGGATTCCATAAGAACCTATATATCCAAACTTGAGCTTGATAGTTAAAAACCATTTTGAATTCCATTTAACATAATAACAAAGAGTGAGCTATAATTGAAAGTAATCATAAGTGGCAAGGCACTTACCTCAAACTCGTGAAATCCGCGTCAAGCGTCTTGACGAGTCTCTCGGACCTCGTGTGCTCGCTCGTCACTTACGTGATAATTTCTCATTATTACTTGTGACCATCTAAATTCTCAACCTTAAGTTAATATTCTCAACTAAAGACCATTTTTCTCTATAACCTCCTAACTTGTTTCTAACTCAACCGAGACTCTCTAATTCCGATTTCTTCATAAAATTTTCAGTTTTGAACCCCTAGGAATACCCCCACGTGGTCCGTATAGTTGTTAGAGGTCTGAAACGAAAAATCAAATTTTTAAGCTTAAATGACAGCCCATAACAGAATGCGTTACAGCACACTGCTCAGGGCTCCGTTTTCCTTCGTTCTTTTTCCTACGGTTCACTTATCTCACATTCTGGTCACACGTCAAATTTTGTCGAAAAACTCTATCTGTTTGCTAGGTCAAATCTAAGAAAAACGCCATTTTTCGGGCACTTTTAGTGCACGTTTTGTACACTTTTTCGTTTCAGACTAGCGACACTAGTTTTTCTTTCATATCTAAGCTTCATTTAACTAATTATGATCAAATAAACTCAATCCATGCAATAAAAATTGCATTTACCTAGTTATTTCAATTCTCATAGCTTTAACGACACTATTTTGTGCATAACTTGCGCAATTTTTATCGAATTCGATCTGTTCCAAAACCTATGGTTTTATATGACTCCTAGGCATCATTTGAGGTGTAGAACACCCCCATATATATCAGACTTGGTCAGGTTTTCTCTATCTCAAGATTTGAGCTCGGGATGCCCAATTTTGCCTAAAACTATCTCTTTTTAATTCTAACAATTCTCTAAGCTTTCCTAATCTTTTTTATGCTCAAACTTGGGTTCAAAATCACTTAATCTCAGAGCTTATCTACTGTCCATTATAGCCATAAACACACACACACACACACACTCTACTTTATCAATTAAACACTCAAAATTCACTCACACTTTTCATCAACTAGTTGGAGTGTGTGAGAGCTTATTTTTGTTTTCACTTAAATCAAGTATATGACAACCCATAAATACAACCCTAAGCTATCATTAACACACAACAACTCAACATTTAAGTCTCTACATCAATCACTTAAAGTTCTACCATAATTTTGAGGGTAAAATACCCAACACAACCCAAAAAAATTCTGCACAACAAATTCAGCAGCTTACTACTTCAGAGTTCAGCAAGTAAGAAGAAAATGAAGATGATTCTTACTTGGTTCTTGGTTTAGAGAGTTGAGAGGGACTTGGGAGAGGTCTTAGAGAGAGGGGTTAGAGGTTTAGAAGGGCTGGATGGACTCTTCTTCTTCCATTTTTCCTTGTTGCCCTGTTCTGCTCATGACAGCTTTGGTTCTGCTTCTTGATTTCACATCTGAACTTTTCTGGTTTGGGTTCTGTTTAGCTGCTGCTTTGCTTCTTCTTGTCACGCCTTCTTCTTCTCTTCTCCTTGCTGTTCTGCTCTTGTTCTTGCATGCTGAAATCTGTTTCTGGTTGCTTCTCACGACTGGTGTCTTGCTTCCTTTTTCACGACCAGCCTGCTGCTCTTGTTTTGTTCTCACGGTTTCTGCTTGTTACACGACTGAATGCTGCTGTTTGTCTCAAAAAAAATCAGATAAGTGTCCATATATATAGGCTTGACCTTTCCATATTTGCATTACTTGACATCATCTCTTCCAATTCACACAATTTCCCTCTCTTGTTGGCTTAAATGCTACTACACCCTTCCTCTTTTTATTTCTTTGAAAATTTTGCTTCTATTTGATTTGTTGGGCTATCACTAATATTTATTCAATCACTTAGTAACACTTTATTACTTATGGACATTTATGTAATAAAGTTCTAACTCTTGAATTTGTCCACATTGTTGATTATATATATATCTCTTATTTGTAAAAATATAACTTTACTCTTATCTAACTTTATTTTCTTTAATACGATTATTAAATAGTCCTAACGATTATTAATTTTCGAAATGTTCCGAATTTGGATAATCGTTGACTAAATTTATTCTCTTAACTCCATCATCTAGTTTCTAATGCTAGGAAGTTACAAATCGGAACTAGGAGTTTACATGATGAGATGAGCAAATTAGGAGCGTTGCGGGGTCACGTAACCATAGTAAACGAATTATGAGTGCAAAATCGCAAAAGTGATGCACGGTGCATAACGACAACTCTAAACAAAACTAGACGGGGCCCTTGGGCCCCAAACCTCTCGTAATGGTGTATATGATTACACGAGCAAATTAGGAGCCTTCCGAGGTCACCTAATCACAGTAAACGGAATATTTGTGCAAAATTAGCAAAAGTGATGCACGGTGCATAACGATAACTCTAAACGAAACTAGACAGGGCCGTTCGGCCCCAAACCTCTCGAAATGTTATACATCATAAGACGAGCAAATTAAGAGTCATCCGGGGTCACCTAACCACAGTAAACGGAGTATGAGTACAAAATCAGCAAAAGTGATGCACGGTGCATAATGGCAACTTTAAACAAAACTAGACGGGGCCGTTAGGCCCCAAATCTCTCGTAATGGTGTATATGATTAGACGAGCAAATTAGAAGCCTTCTAGGGTCACCTAACCATAGTAAACGTAATATGAGTGCAAAATTGTCAAAAGTGTTGCACCATGACACACGGTAACTCTAACGAAATCAGAGGGCGCCGTTGGAACCAAACTTCTCGAAATGGTGTTCTGATGAGACGAGCAAACTAGGAGCCTTCCAGGGTCACCTAGCCATAGTAAAAGAAGTATGAGTGCAAAATCGGCAAAAGTGATGCACGATGCATAACGGCAACTCTAAACAAAACTAGACGGGGCCATTGGGCACCAAATGTAAACCCCTAGTATCGATTTTTTTTATGATCTAGTGTTAGAAACCAGATTATGAAGTTTAAATAATAAATCTGGTTAATAAATCTAATTAGTGTTAATCTAAATCGAGTTATCGAAAATCAAACGCTCATTCTAGAATTACCCAACAATAAACATTAGTAAGGGAAAAGTTAATGAAGGATATAATAGTTGTCCGCAATCAAGTAATAGATTATAAGTGATGATACGTTGGAATCCAAAAATAAGAACTAGAGAAAGTATTATGTAGAATTAGTAGTTAATAACAAATTAACTTAAAATTTAACTAAGAATGATAGACCAAACAAGTCAATGGACAAACTTGACATTCTATAAATCTTTAATGAGATATATAAACAAATCAATTGGAACAAAATTTACAAGTGAAGAGTGTAAAGCTGCTAGAAAATTTAAAGAAGAAGTCTTGTCGTGAGAGAGCACCAAGAAAGGGGGTTTGGCGTGAAATTTAAAAGAAAATGGGGCATGAAGGTAATTTGGGGAAGTGTTAGTAGTATATATACCACACTTAGAGCAAAAATGAGTGAAACTAGAGGCTTTGGTCGTGCATTTAGAGAGCAAAAATAGAAGCTGCTGTGAAAGGAATAGATTTGGGCGTGAAAGAGCAGAGTAGAAACCTGACAGCCAGCTGAAGTGAGAAAGGAGGAAGATCAACCCATTTTTAAGCCTCCAATCACCTATCTAAAGTGTCTCCAAGCAAAATAAAGGTAACCCTCATAGTTTTCTTGAGTTTAGAGTTGTTTTGGAGGTGTAAAAGCATGATTGTGGACTGGTATGAATTGATGAGGGCTGTGCTGATTTTTATGATGTTGTATTGGGTGTTCTACACTTCAAACAAGTGTAGAACCCTAAATAGATGATGTAGAGATTTAAATGATATGTTTTTGGGTGTAAATGGTAGCTTAGGGTTGTAAAAATGGGCTGTCATATACTTGATAATAGTGGAAACAAAAATCTGTGAGTGTTTAAATGACAAAGTAGTGTTTGTGTGTGTGCTAAGGGCATGACGACCAGTAGAAAACCTCTGAGATTAGATGGATTTGAACTCAAATTTAGGCATATTTGAGGTTAGAAAAGCATAGAAAAGCATGTAGAGTGATAGAAGTTCAATAGAGGTAGTTTTGAGCAAATTGGTCATCCCGAGCTCAAACCATGGGCTAGGGACAAGCTGTGCAAAACTGACATATATGAGGATGTTCTATACCTCAAATGATGCCTAGGAGTCATAGAAAATCATAGGTTTTGGAACGGATCAATTCCGATAAAAATTGCTCAAGTTACGGCCAAAATAGTGCCGTTAGAGAGTCGATAGGTGAAATAGCTATGCAAATGCAATTTTTCTTGCATGAAATGAATTTAGTTGATCATAATTAGATAAAAGAAGCTTATATACGAAAGAAAAACCAACGTCGCTCGTCCAATGCGAAAAAGTGCACAAAAAAATGCCCGAAACAGGGTGTTTTTCTTAGATTTGACATAACAAACGATAGAATTTTTCGACGAAATTTGACGTGTGACCAGAATGTGAGATAAGTGAACTGTAGGAAAAAGAAGGAAGGAAAACGGAGCCCCGAGCAGGTTTCTCCACTATATTCTGTTTTCGGGTGTCCAATGAGGCTTAATTTTGTGATTTTACGTTTCGGGCCTCTAAAAATTATACGGGCTGCGTGAGGGTGCCCCTAGGGGTCCAAAACTGAAAATTTTGCGAAGAAATCGAAATTAAGAAGCCTCGGTTAAGTTAGAAGTGAGTAGAGAAAGTTAGAGTCAAGAAAGTACATTGTATTGATTTTTAAAGTTTAAAAGCATTGTGTGTGTTGTTTATGAAGTGCATGGTAGCGTATTTTAAATAAGAAAGTATTGTGTAGGTGAAGAGCGAGCTACCGAGGCACGTGAGACTCATGGAGGTGCTTAACGCGGTCTCGTGCGGACTTAGGTAAGTGTTTCGCCACTTATGGTTGTTTCAAGTTCTATTTCAATTCTTGATTATTGTGTTAAATATTGTATATAAGTGTTAAGTGAGAACGAACATGATTTTCTAATATCAAAGTTCAAGTTTTGAGTATATGGGTTCTTATGGAATCCATAAAGTGATTCAAATCAATACTAAGTTGTTTTAAAAAGAGTTGAATCAAGAGAGTTTTTATAAGGTCCGAAAATAGTTAGTTTTGTGCTTTTGCACTTAATGAATTTAGTTTTAAAAACCCATGTATATGCCTTAAGATTATATGAGATTTAGCGCTACGTGACGACGCAGAAAATTCCGTCCGCAGTCGCTCAAATTATAAAGAAGTTAGCACTACGCGACGACGCAGAAAATTCTGTCCATAGTTGCTCAGTTTTCCTAGAAAGTATAGCGCTACGTTGCGATGTAGATAATTCCGTGCGTAGTGGATTATTTTACAGTTTGGCACTACGTAGCGATACAGTATATTCCACTCGTAGTTGCCCAGAGTTTTAGCACTACAATTGCGATGCAGAAAATTTCGCATTGTAGTTGCTCAGTTATGAGATTTGTCACCCTACGTGCGATGCAGTAAATTTCGTATCGTAGTGGTTGAGACACCATAGTAGCTTCACATTGGCGTTAGTTAAAATCGCTCGTGATTGATAGAGTACTTTGAGGGTATACATGGGGATTTTGAAAGAAGATATGAAGATTTTGAGAGTTTTGAAAATAAATAAGATTTTAGTCTATTATATTGTTGCTTGTGGTATTATGTGATCTTGTTGCACTAACTTGTTTATTTGTTGTGTAGCTCATTATCTTCTGTTGCATGCTACCGTTAAATAGGACGACGGCATTTTGTTTTACATATACATATATAGGTGGAAGAACCATGCAAGAAGCTTGTGTACATTTGTATATATGGATTGAATATATTACATTTTGAAATACACTTGCATTTGGATTGTATAGTTGTAAATATTTTGGTGATTAGTGATGGATTTTCATGTAGATATATATACTTATACATTGTATTATAATTCCGTGCTTGTTGAGTTGAGATATGTGTGGTGATATTGCGTGATTGTGGATAAAGAAGTTGGGAGGAAAACGAAATTATAGTCGAAGTGTTTGTTTATTCGCAGGTAAAATTTTGGATTTGTTAAAAATGCAGCCGTTGTGCTGCCGAAATTTTTATTAAATCATTTTGAAATGAAATCGCGAAAAATTTTATCACTCCCAACTGTTTTTAAAGAAAACCAAGTTCTTAAGTTTAAACGAGTAAACCGGCTAAGAAAGTTAGGGGTTCGCTTCTTGGGTTTCTTCAATCCGACGAGTCGAGTTTAAGGAAATCCGTTGAAGTGTCGGGCAGGATCCTCCAGGCGAGAGCCTAGATAAGGTTTGATTTGGGTCCTATCACCAAATCTCTCGAAATGGTGTATATGATGAGATGAGCAAATTAGAAGCCTTTCGGGTCACCTAACCACAGTAAACGGAATATAAGTGCAAAATCGGCAAAAGTGATTCACGGTGCATAACGACAACTCTAAACGAAACTAGACGGGGTCGTTGGGTACCAAATCTCTCAAAATGGTGTATATGATGAGATGAGAAAATTAGGAGCCTTCCGGGGTCACCGAACCACAGTAAACGGAATATTTGTGCAAATCGGCAAAAGTGATGCACGTAACATAACGGCAACACTAAACGAAACTAGATGGGGGCCTTTGGGCCCCAAATCTCTCGAAATGGTGTGTATATGATGAGGCGAGCAAATTAGGAGCCTTCTAGGGTCACCTAACCACAGTAAACGGAATATGAGCTCAAAATCAGCAAAAGTGATGCACGGTGACACACAGCAACTCTAAACGAAATTAGAGGGTGTCGTTGGGCACCAAACTTCTCGAAATGGTGTATGTGATGAGACGAGCAAATTAGGAGTCTTCCAAGGTCACCTAACCGTAGTAAACGGAATATGAGTGCAAAATTGGCAAAAATGATCCACGGTGCATAACGGCAACTCTAAACGAAACTAGACGGGGCGGATGGGCACCAAATCTCTTGAAATGGTGTGTATACGATGAGACGAGTAAATTATGAGCCTTCCAGGGTCACCTAATCACCGTAAACGGAATATGAGTGCAAAATCGGCAATAGTGATGTACAATGCACATGGCAACTCTAAACGAAATTAGAGGGCGCCGCTAGGAACCAAGCTTCTCGAAATGGTGTATATGATGAGACGGGCAAGTTGGGAGCCTTCTAGGGTCACCTAATCACCGTAAACGTAATATGAGTGCAAAATCGGCAATAGTGATGCACAGTGCATAACGGTAACTCTGAACGAAATTAGACCAGGGCCGTTGGGCCCCAAACCTCTTGAAATGGTGTATATGATGAGACAAGCAAATTAGGAGCCTTTAGGGGTCACCTAACCACAGTAAACGGAATATGAGCGCAAAATCGGAAAAAGTGATGCACCACAAGACACGACAACTCTAAACGAAATTAGAGAGCACCATTGGGAACCAAACTTCTAGAAATGGTGTATATGATGAGACGGGCAAATTAGGATCCGTCCAGGGTCACCTCATCACCGTAAACGGAATATGAGTGCAAAATCGGCATAGTGATGCACGGTGCATAACGGCAACTTTGAACGAAACTAGACGGGGCCGTTGGGCCCCAAACCTCTAAAAATTGTGTATATGATGAGACGAGCAAATTAGGAGCTTCTCGGGGTCTCCTATCCACAGTAAACGAAATATGAGTGCAAAATCGGTAAAAGTGATGCACCATGACACATAGCAACTCTAAACGAAATGAGAGGACGCCGTTGGGGACCAAACTTCTCGAAATTGTGTATATGATGAGACGACCAAATTAGGAGTCTTCCGGGGATCACCTTACCATAGAAACGGAATATGAGTGCAAAATCGACAACAGTGATGCAAGGTGCAAAACGGGAACTCTAAACGAAACTAGATGGGTAGTTGGGCCCCAAACCTCTCGAAATGATGTATGATGATGAGACGAGCAAATTAGGAGCCTTCCGGGGTCACCAAACCATAGCAAATGGAATTTGAGTGTAAAATCGGCAAATATGATGCACGGTGTATAACAGCAACTCTAAATGAAACTAGACGGGGTCGTTAGGCACCAAATCTCTCGAAATGGTATATATGATGAGACGAGCAAATTAGGAGCCTTCCGGGGTCACCAAACCACAGTAAACGGAATACGAGTGCAAAATCGGCAAAAGTAATGCACGATGCATAACGACAACTCTAAACGAAACTAGACGGGGCCGATGGGCCCCAAACCTCTCGAAATGGTGTATATGATTAGATGACCAAATTAGGAGCCTTCCGAAGTCACCTAACCACAGTAAACGGAATATGAGTGCAAAATTGGCAATAGTGATGCACCATGACACACGACAACCCTAAACGAAATTAGAGGCATCGTTGGGAACCAAACTTCTAGAAATGGTGTATATGATGCGACGAGCAAATTAAGGTCACCTAACCACAGTAAACGGAATATGAATGCAAAATCGGCAAAAGTGATGCACGGTGCATAACGGTAACTCTAAATGAAACTAGACGAGATCGTTAGGCCTCAAACCTCTTGAAATGGTGTATATATGAGACGAGCAAATTAGAGCTTTCCGGGGTCACCTAACCATAGTAAACGGAATATGAGTGCAAAATATGTAAAAATGATGCACGGTGTCTAACGACAACTTTAAACGACATTAGAGGGTACCGTTGGGAACCAAACCTCTCAAAATGGTTTATATGATGAGATGAGCAAATTAAGAGCCTTTCAGGGTCACTTAACCACAATAAACGGAATACGAGTGCAAAATCGGCGAAAGTGATTCACAGTGACACATGACAACTCTAAACAAAATTAGATGGCACTGTTGGGCCCTAAACCTCTCGAAGTGGTTTATATCATGAGACGAGCAAATTAGGAGCCTTTCGGGGTCACCTAACCATAGTAAAGGAATATGAGTGCAAAATCTCCGAAAGTGATGCACAGTGTATAATGGCAACTCTAAACGAAACTAAACGGGGCCATTGGGCCCAAAACCTCTCGAAATGGTGTATGTGATAACGAACAAATTAGGAGCCTTACGAGGTCACCTAACCACAGTAAACAGAATATGAGTGCAAAATCGGTAAAAGTGATGCACGGTGCATAATGACAACTTTAAACGAAACTAGACGAGGCCGTTGCGCCCCAAATTTCTCGAAATGGTGTATATGATGACATGAGCAAATTAGGAGCCTTCTAGGGTCACGTAACCACAGTAAACGGAATATGAGTGCAAAATCGATAAAAGTGATGCATGGTGCATAACGGCAACTCTAAGCGCAACTAGACGAATCCGTTGGGCATCAAACCTCTTGAAATGGTGTATATGATGAGACGAGCAAATTAGGCGCCTTCCGGGGTCACCTAACCACAGTAAACGAATATTGTGCAAAATCGGTAAAAGTGATACACGGTGACACACGACAACTCTAAACGAAATTAGAGGGCACCGTATGGCACCTAACTTCTCGAAATGGTGTATATGATGAGACGAGCAAATTAGGAGCCGTCCGGGATCAACTAACCATAGTAAATGGAATATGAGTGCAAAATCGTCAAAAGTGATGCACGATGACACACGGCAACTCTAAACGAAATTAGAGGGCACCGTTTGGCACCAAACTTCTCGAAATTGTGTATATGATGAGACGAGCGAATTAGTAGCCTTCCAGGGTGACCTAACCACAGTAAGCGGAATATTTGTGCCAAATTGGCAAAAGTGATGCACGGTGCATAACAACAGGTGTAAACGAAACTAGACAGGGCCATTGGGCACCAAATCTCTCGAAACGGTGTATATGATGAGACGAGTGAATTAGGAGCCTTCCGGGATCACCTAATCACAGTAAACGGAATATGAGTGTAAAATCGACAAAAGTGATGCACAGTGCATAATGGCAACTCTAAACGAAACTAAACGGGGTGGATGGGCACCAAATCTCTCGAAATGGTGTATATGATGAGACAAGCAAATTAGGAGCCCTCCGGGGTCACCTAACCACAGTAAACAGAATATGAGTATTAAATCGGCAAAAGTGATACATGGTGCATAACAGCAATTCTAAACAAAATTAGACTCGACCGTTGGGCCCCAAACCTTTCGTAATGGTGTATATGATTAGACGAGCATATTAAGAGCCTTCCGGGGTCACCTAACCATAGTAAATGGAATTTTTGTGCAAAATAGGCAAAAGTGATGCACGGTGCATAACAGCAAAACTAAACAAAACTAGACGGGGCCATTCCGCCCCAAAGCTCTCGAAATTTTGTATATGATGAGACAAGCAAATTAAGAGCCATACGGGGTCACCTAACCACAGTAAGCGGAAAATGAGTGCAAAATCGACAAAATTCATGCACGGTGCATAATGGCAACTCTAAGCGAAACTAGACGAGGCCGTTGCGCCCCAAACCTCTCGAAATGGTGTATATAATGACACGAGCAAATTAGGAGCCTTCCAGTGTCACGTAACCACAGTAAACGGAATATGAGTGCAAAATCGCAAAAGTGATGCACGGTGCATAACGGCAACTCTAAACAAAACTAGACGGGGCCGTTGGGGCCCAAACCTCTCGTAATGGTGTATATTTACACGAGCTAATTAGGAGCCTTCCGAGGTCACCTAACTTCAGTAACCAGAATATTTATTCAAAATCGGCAAAAGTGATGCACGGTGCATAACGACTACTCTAAACAAAACTAGACCGGGTGTCGTTATGCACCAAATCTCTCGAAATGGTGTATATGATGAGACGAGCGAATTAGGAGCTTTTCGGGATCACCTAACCGTAGTAAACGGAATATGAGTGCAAAATCGGCAAACATGATGCAAAGTTTATAACGATAACTCTAAACGGGGCCGTTGGGCACCAAATCTCTCGAAATGGTGTATATCATGAGACAAGCAAATTAGGAGCCCTCTGGGGTCACCTAACCACGGTACACGGAATATGAGTGCAAAATCGAAAAAAGTAATGCACGATGTTTAATGGCAACTCTAAGCGAAACGAGACAAAGACGTTGGGCACCAAACCTCTCGAAATGGTGTATATGATGAGACGAGCAAAGTAGGAGACTTCCGGGGTCACCTAACCACAGTCAACGAATATGAGTGCAAAATTGGCAAAAGTGATCCGCGGTGACACACGATAACTCTAAACGAAATTAGAGGGCACCGTTGGGCCACAAACCTCTCGAAGTGGTGTATATCATGAGACGAGCAAATTAGGAGCCTTTCGGGGTCACCTAACCACAGTACACGGAATATGAGTGCAAAATCGGCAAAAGTGATGCACGGTGCATAACGGCAACTCTAAACGAAACTAAACGAGGCCATTGGGCCCAACACCTCTCGAAATGGTATATGTGATGAGACGAGCAAATTAGGAGCCTTACAGGGTCACCTAATCACAGTAAACGGAATATGAGTGAAAAATCGGCAAAAGTGATGCACGGTGCATAATGGCAACTCTAAGCGAAACTAGACGAGGTCGTTGCGCCATAAACCTCTCGAAATGGTGTATATGATGACACAAGAAAATTAGGAGCCTTCCAGTGTCATGTAACCACAGTAAACGGAATATGAGTGCAAAATCGCAAAAGTGATGCACGGTGCATTACGACAACTCTAAACGAAACTAGACGGGGCCGTTGGGGCCCAAACTTTTCGTAATGGTGTATATGATTACACGAGCAAATTAGGAGCTTTTCGGGGTCACCTAACCACAGTAAGCGGAATATTTGTTCAAAATCGGCAAAAGTGTTGCACCATGACACACGATAACTCTAAAGGAAATTAGAGGGTGTCGTTCGAAACCAAACTTCTCGAAATGGTATTCTGATGAGACGAGAAAACTAGGAGCCTTCCAGGGTCACCAAACCATAGTAAATGGAGTATGAGTACAAAATCGGCAAAAGTGATGCACGGTGCATAACGGTAACTCTAAACGAAACTAGACGGGGCCGTTGGGCACCAAATCACTCGAAATGGTGTATATGATGAGATGAGCAAATTAGGAGCCTTCCGGGTCACCTAACCACAATAAGCGGAATATTTGTGCAAAATCGGCCAAAGTAATGCACGAGGTATAACGACTTATATGATAAAACGAGCAAATTAGGAGCCTTCCGGGGTCACCTAACCACAGTAAATGAAATACGAGTGCAAAATCGTCAAAAGCGATGCGTGGTGCATAACGGCTACTCTAAACGAAACTAGAAGGGGCCGTTGGGCACCAAACCTCTCGAAATGGTGTATATGATGAGACAAGCAAATTAGGAGCCTTCCAAGGTAACCTAACCACAGTAAACGGAATATGAGTGCAAAATCGGTAAAAGTGATGCACGGTGACGCACGACAACTCTAAATGAAGTTAGAGGGCGCTGTTGGGCACCAAACTTGTTGAAATGGTGTATATGATGAGAGAAAGCAAGTTAGGAGCATTCCGAGGTCACCTAACCACAGTAAACGAAATATGAGTGCAAAATCGGCAAAAGTGATGCAAAGTGACACACGGCAACTCTAAACGAAATTAGATGGCATCGTTGGGAACCAAACTACTCGAAATAGTGTATATGATGAGACGAGCAAATTAGGAGCCCTTCGGGGTCACCTTACCACAGTAAACGGAATATGAGTGCAAAATCGGTGAAAGTGATGCACGATGCATCTCGGCAACTCTAAACGAAGCTAGACATAGCCGTTTGGCCCAAAACCTCTCGAAATTGTGTATATGATGCGGCGAGAAAATTAGGAGCCTTCCGAGGTGACCTAACCATAGTAAACGAAATATGAGTACAAAATTGCTAAAAGTGATGCATAGTGCATAACAACAACTCTAAACAAAACTAGACGAGGTCGTTGGGCCCCAAACCTCTCGAAATGGTGTATATAATGAGACAAGCAAATTATGAGTCTTCTGGGGTCACCTAATAACAGTAAATGGAATATGAGTGCAAAATTGGCAAAAATCATGCATAGTGCATAATGGTAACTCTAAACGAAAGTAGACGGGGCCGTTGGGAGCCAAACCTCTCGAAATGGTGTATATGATGAGACTAGCAAATTAGGAGCCTTCTGGGGTCACCTAACCACAATAAACGGAATATGAGTGCAACCTCGACAAAAGTTATGCACGGTAACACACGACAACTGTAAACGAAATTAGAGGGCGCTGTTTGACACCTAACATGTTGAAATGGTGTATATGATGAGTCGAGGAAATTAGGAGCCTTCAGGATCACCTAACCATAGTAAACGGAATATGAGTGCAATATCGGCAAAAGTGAGGCACGGTGCATAACAGCAACTCTAAACGAAACTAGACGGGGTCGTTGGGCCCCAAACCTCTCGAAATGGTGTATGTAATGAGACGAGCAAATTATGAGTCTTCCGGGGTCACCTAATAATAGTAAACGGAATTTGAGTGCAAAATCGGTAAAAATCATGCATGGTGCATAACGGCAACTCTAAACGAAAGTAAACAGGGCCGTTGGGAGCCAAACCTCTCGAAATAGTGTATATGATGAGACTAGTAAATTAGGAGCCTTCCGGGGTCACCTAACAACCGTAAACAGAATATGAGTACAAAATCGGCAAAAGTGATGCACGGTCCATAACGGCAACTCTAAACAAAACTAGACGGAGCCGTTAGGCCCCAAACCTCTCGAAATGGTGTTTATGATGAAACGAACAAATTAGGAGCCTTCTGGGGTCACCTAACCACAATAAACGGAATATGAGTGCAACATCGACAAAAGTTATGCACGGTAACACACGGCAACTCTAAACAAAATTAGAGGGCGACATTTGACACCTAACATGTCGAAATGGTGTATATGATGAGTCGAGGAAATTAGGAGCCTTCAGGGTCACCTAACCATAGTAAACGGAATATGAGTGCAATACCGGTAAAAGTGAGGCACAGTGCATAACGGCAACTCTAAACGAAAGTAGACGGGGTCGTTGGGCCCTATACCTCTCAAAATGGTGTATATGATGAGACGAGCAAATTAGAAGCCTTTTGGGGTCACCTAACTATGGTAAACGGAATATGAGTGGAAAATCGGTAAAAGATATGCACGGTGACACACGGCAACTCTAAACAAAGTTAGAGGACGCCGTTGGGCACCAAACTTCTCGTAATGGTGTATACGATTGGACGAGCAAGTTAGGAGCCTTCCGGGGTCACCTAACTACGGTAAATGGAATATGAGTGTAAAATTGTCAAAAAGGATACCCGGTGACAC
This sequence comes from Litchi chinensis, assembly GCA_019925255.1. Taxonomy (NCBI): domain Eukaryota; kingdom Viridiplantae; phylum Streptophyta; class Magnoliopsida; order Sapindales; family Sapindaceae; genus Litchi; species Litchi chinensis. Next base: position 36,595,448 of record CM034463.1, on the reverse strand, counting down.
ACGACAACTCTAATCGAAATTAAGGGGTGATGTTGGGCACCAAACTCCTTGAAAAGGTATATATGATGAGACGGGGAAATTAGGAGTCTTACGGGGTCACCAAACCACAGTAAACAGAATATGAGTGCAAAATCGGCAAAAATGATGCACAGTGCATAACGACAACTCTAAACGAAACTAGACAAGGTTGTTGGGCCTCAAACCTCTTGAAATGGTTTATACGATAACACGAGCAAATTAGGAGCCTTCCGGGGTTGCCTAAACACATTAAACGGAATACGAGTGTAAAATCGGCAAAAGTGATGCATGGTGCATAACGGCAACTCTAAATGAAACTAGAAGGGGTCGTTGGGCCCTGAATCTCTCGAAATGGTGTATATGATGAGACGAGCAAATTAGGAGCCTTCTGGGGTCACCTAACTACAGTAAACGGAATATGAGTGCAAAATCGACAAAAGGTATGCACGGTGACACACAACCACTCTAAACGAAGTTAGAGGGCGCTTTTGGGCTCCCAACTTCTCGAAATGGTTTATATGATGAGGCAAGCAAGTTAGGAGCCTTTTGGGGTCACCTAACCACATTTAACAAAATATGAGTGCAAAATCGGCCAAAGTGATGCACCGTGACACACGGCAACTCTAAACGAAATTAGATGGCGCTGTTTGGAACCAAACTACTCAAAATGGTGTATATGATGAGACGACCAAATTAGGAGCCTTCCGAGGTCGCCTAACCACAATAAACAGAATATGAGTGCAAAATCAGGGAAAGTGGTGCACGGTGCATGTCGGCAACTCTATACGAAGCTAGACATAGCCGTTTGGCCCAAAACCTCTTGAAATAGTGTATATGATGCGATGAGTAAATTAGGAGCCTTCCGAGGTCACCTAACCACAGTAAACGGAATATGAGTGTATAATTGGCAAAAGTGATGCACGATGCATAACAGCAACTCTAAATGAAACTAGACGGGGCCGTTGGGACCCAAACCTCTCGAAATGGTGTATATGATGAGACGAGCAAATTAGGAGTCTTCCGGGATCACCTAATAACAGTAAACGGAATATATTAGTGCAAAATCGGCAAAAATCATGCACGGTGCATAACGGTAACTCTAAACGAAACTAGACGGGGCCGTTGGGAGCCAAACCTCTCGAAATAGTGTATATGATGAGAGGAGCAAATTAGGAGCCTTCCGAGGTCACCTAACAACCGTAAACAGAATATGAGTAAAAAATCAGCAAAAGTGCTGCACGGTCCATAACGGCAACTCTGAACGAAACAAGACGGGGTCGTTGGGCCCCAAACCTCTCGAAATGGTGTCTATGATGAGACGAACAAATTAGGAGCCTTCTAGGTGAACTAACCACAATAAACAGAATATGAGTGCAAAATCGCCAAAAGTTATGCACAGTAACACATGGCAACTCTAAACGAAATTAGAGGGTGCCGTTTGATACCAAACATCTCGAAATGGTGTATATGATGAGACGAGGAAATTAGGAGCTTTCCAGGGTCACCTAATTACAGTAAACGGAAATAAGTGCAAAATCGGAAAAAGTGATGCACGGTGCATAACGGCAACTCTAAACAAAACTAGACGGGACCGTTGGGCCCCAAACCGCTCGAAATGGTTTATATGATAAGATGAGCAAATTAGGAGCCTTTCGAGGTCACCTAACCACATTAAACGGAATACGAGTGCAAAATCGGCAAAAGTGATGCGCGGTGCATAACGGCTAATCTAAAAAAAACTAGAAGGGGTTGTTGGGCACCAAACCTCTCGAAATGGTGTATATGATGAGACAAGCAAATTACGAGCCTTCCGGGGTCACCTAACTACAGTAAACGGAATATGAGTGCGAAATCGGCAAAAGGTATGAACGGTGACACACGACAACTCTAAACGAAGTTAGAGGGCGCTGTTGCGCACCAAACTTCCCGAAATGGTGTATATGATGAGACATGCAAGTGAGGAGCATTCCGGGGTCACCTAACCACAGTAAACAAAATATGAGTGCAAAATCGGGAAAAGTGATGCACGGTGAAACATGGAAACTCTAAACGAAATTATATGGCGCCATTGGGAACCAAACTACTCGAAATGGTGTATATGATGAGACAAGCAAATTAGGAGCCCTCCGGGGTCATCTAACCACAGTAAACGGAATATGAGTGCAAAATCGGCGAAAGTGATGCACGGTGCATATCGGCAACTCTAAACGAAACTAGACAGAGCCGTTTGGCCCCAAACCTCTCGAAATAGTGTATATGATGAGACGAGCAAATTAGGAGCCTTCCGATGTCACTTAATAATAGTAAATGGAATATGAGTGCAAAATCGTTAAAAGTCATGCATGGTACATAACGGCAACTCTAAACGAAACTAGACGGGGCTGTTGGGACCCAAACCTCTCGAAATGGTGTATATGATGAGACGAGTAAAGTAGGAACCTTCTGGGGTAACCTAACTACGGTAAATGGAATATGAGTGCAAAATCGGCAAAAGGTGTGCACAGTGACACAAGGCAACTGTAACCGAAGTTAAAGGACGTCATTGGACCCCAAACTTCTCGAAATGGTGTATATGATGAGACGAGCAAGTTAGAAGCCTTCCGGGGTCACCTAACTACGGTAAACGGAATATGAGTGCAAAATCAGCAAAAGTATTGCACAGTCACACACGGCAACTCTAAATGAAATTAGAGGGCGATGGTAGGCACCAAACTTCTCGAAATGGTGTATATGATGAGACGGGGAAATTAAGAGCCTTCCGGGGTCACCTAACCACAGTAAACGGAATATGAGTGCAAGATCGACAAAAGTGATGCACGGTGCATAACGGCAACTCTAAACGAAACTAGATAGGGTCGTTTGGCCCCAAACCTCTCGAAATGGTGTATATGATGAGACGAGCAAATTAGGAGCCTTCCGTGGTCGCCTAACAGGACCCTTCTCAGACCTTATCTAAGCTCTTGTCTAGAGGGTTCTGCCGGGCACTTCAACAGACTCATCGAACCCGACTCATCGGATCGAAGAAAATCCGAGAAGCGAACCCTGACTTTCTTCTCCGGTTTACTCGTTTAAAACTTAGTGATTTGATTTTCTTTAGGCTAGTTGGGAGTGATAAAATTTTTCGCGACTTTTGTTTCCAATACTTTTATGAAAATTCGGCAACATAACGGCTACATTTTTGATAAAACCAAAATTTACCTGTAAGGAATCAAACACTTCGACTATCATCTCAATTTCCTCCTAACTTCTTTCTTCTTAAACAAACATTATCATCACAATTTCCATAAGCAGAAGCAATTTATAATGCAATGTATAATTACATATCAATATGAAAATATAACAAGTTATCAAACTATTTACAAATTTACAATCTCGAACGTCAGTGTGTTTCGAAATGTAATATATTCAATACATATACACAATGTGCACAAGATCGTCGTCCCGTCCCACGGTGGCACTCAAAGATATATATATATATATATATATATAAGCTACACAATTAACAAACATGTTAGTGCAACGAAGATGTATAACATCACATACACTAACATAGCAATTTTCCATTTGTTCAAGTTTTACGATTTCTTTCAAAACTCCCATGTATATCCTTGAAACATTTTAACCATCACGGGCGATTATAACTAACGCCAACGTGAAGCTTACTGAGGTATCTCAACCACTACGTTACGGAATTTACTGCATCGCACGTAGGGCGCTAAGTCTTATCACTGAGCAACTACAATGCAGGATTTTCTGCATCGCAAATGTAGTGCTAAAACTCTAGGCGACTACGAGCGGAATTTACTGCATCGCTACGTAGCGCTAACTATCAATTATCCAACTACGTGCGGAATTGTCTGCATCGCAACGTAGCGCTATACTTTTCTATAATCTGAGCGACTACGGACGGAATTTTCTGCGTCGTCATGTAACGCTAAATCTCATAAACTTTTAAGGCATATACATGGGTTTTTTCACTAAACTTATTTAGTGTCAAAAGCACAAACTTACTAGTTTTGAAACTTTGAAAACTTTCTCATTTCAACTCTTTTTTTTAAATGCAACTTAGTATTAATTTCAATTACTATATAGATTCCATAGGAATCTATACACTCAAACTTTAACCTCAATATTGGAAATCATTCTCATTCTTATTTATTACTTAGATATCATGCTTATTACAACAATCAAGTATTGACATAGAATTTAAGCAATCATAAGTGGCGAATCACTTACCTTGGAGCCGCGTCAAGCGCCTTGACAAATCTCAGGGGCCTCGGTGTCTCGCTATTCACCTACACAACATTTTCTCATCATTACTAGTGACAAATCTCAATTCTCAACTTTAAATTCATAATTCTCAACTAAGGTCCTTTTTCTCTATATAACCTCCTAACTTGTTTCTAACTCAACCGAGACTCTCTAACTCTGATTTCTTCGTTAAAGTTTTAGTTTTGGACCCCTAGGGATACCCCCACGTGGTCCGTATACTTGTTAAAGGCTCGAAACGAAAAATTATATTTTTAAGCTAAAATGACAGCCCATTACAGAACGCACTGTTGCGCACTGCTCGGGGCTCCGTTTTCCTTCATTCTTTTTCCTATGGTTCACTTATCTCACATTCTAGTCACACCTCAAATTTTTTTTAAAAATTCTATCGTTTGCTAGGTCAAATCTAAGGAAAATGCCTGTTTTCGAGCACTTTCGGGGCATTTTTAGTGCGTGTTTTGTGCACTTTTTCGTTTTGGCTTAGCGACGCTAGTTTTTCTTCCAAAGCTAAGCTTCATTTAACTAATTATGGCCAACTAAACTCAAACCATGTAATAAAAATTGCATTGACATAGCTATTTCACTTCTCAGAGCTCTAACGGCACTATTTTGCGCGTAACTTACGCAATTTTTATCGGATTCAATCCGCTCCAAAACCATAGGTTTTTTTGGCTCCTAGCATCATTTAAGGTGTAGAACACCCCCATATAGGTAAGACTTGGTCAGGTTTTCTAGAGCTCAAAATTTCAGCTCGGGTTTCACAAAATTGCTTAAACTATCTCTTTGCAAATCTACATGCTTCCCTATGCTTTTCTAGCTCTTTTTATGCTCAAACTTGGGTTCAAAACCACTTAATTTCAGAGCTTATTTACTGCCTTTTAAGTCTTTAACACATACATAAATATAGCTTTGTCATTCAAATACTCAAAATTCACTCAAACTTTATATCATCCACTTGGAGTGCATGACAAACAAATTTTCTGTTTCAACTTTGATTAATGTATAACAGCCCATATTTACACTTCTAAGGCATCATTTACACCCAACAACTCAACATCTAAATGTCTATTTCAATCACATAAAGTTCTATCAAAGTTTAAGAGCAATTGTCCAACAGAACTCAACAAACTTTCTGCATAAATTCCAGCAGTTTACTACTGAAATTTTCAGCAACCAAAAGAAGAAATGAAATGATTTTCTTACTTGGCTCTTGATTTAGGGAGTTGAGAGGATCTAGAGGAGGGTTTAGAGAGTGAGGTCAAAGGCTCAGAAGGGCTGGAGAGGCTCTCCTTCTCCCACTTTTCCTGGCTGCCGTCCAGCCCGCTGCTGTCCTCACGCCAGGTCTGATTCTGCTCGCGTCTGCTTCTGTTTTCGTTTCTGGTGTTACACGGCAGCTCTTGTTGCTCTCTTAGACTCACGGTTGACAGTTTTCCTTCTTATTCTGCTGCTGGTCGCTTTCTTCTTCTCGTGCCTTCTTCTTCTTCTTTGGTTCTGCTCTGATTTTTGTGTGTTGCACGACTGCTGTCTGTTTCTCTCGGTTTCTCACGGATTCCACAAGCTTCTCGACTGATTTCTTTGTGTTTGCTGAAAAAAATTTCAGCTAAGTGTGGTATTTATACTAACACTACTTTTCTTAATTGCATTCTCACCCCATCTCTTTTTAATTTCATTCCAAACCCACTTTCTTAATGCTCTCTCACGGCAATACCCCTCGTTGTTCTCCCTCGTCTATTTCGCTTCTATTGGATTTGATTTTCATCTCGCTAAAAATTGTTTTAAATCTTCAAGCTTGTCTTATTGACCCCTTGACTCTTTCTTTAATTAAATTTTAATTCGATTATCATTGACCAAGTTTTTCAATTTCTTAACTTGGATTTTTATTGAAATGCTACTTAATTCTTTATGATCGACGAATTTTGTCGTACTCTTAAATTAATAAATCTCTGAGGCCATGAAGTTCAATTAATTAAATGTAGGGATTTATATTATCTCTCTAATCTAGCTTCTAACACTAGGAATTTATAAGTCGAAACTAGGGGTTTACACCTAACCATTGTAAACGGAATATGAGTTCAAAATCGACAAAAGTGATGCATGGTGCATAACAGTTCCTCTAAATGAAACTAGACGGGGCCGTTGGGCCCCAAACCTCTCAAAATGGTGTATATGATGAGATGAGCAAATTAGGAGCCTTCCGGGGTCACCTAATAACAATAAACGGAATATGAGTGCAAAATCTGTAAAAGTCATGCACGGTATATAACGGCAACTCTAAACGAAACTAGACGGAGCCGTTATACCCCAAACCTCTCGAAATGGTATATATGATGAGACGAACAAATTAGGAGCCTTCCTGGGACTCCTAACAATCGTAAATGGAATATGAGTACAAAATCGGCAAAAGTGATACACGATCCATAATGGCAACTCTAAACGAAACCAGACGGGGCCGTTGGGCCCTAAACCTCTCGAAATGGTGTTTATAATGAGAAGAACAAATTAGGACCCTTCTGAGGTCACCTAACTACAGTATTCGAAATATGAGTGCAAAATCGGTAAAAGTTATGCACGGTAACACACGACAACTCTAAACGAAATTAGAGGGCGTCGTTTGACACCAAACATCTCGAAATGGTGTATATGATGAGACGAGGAAATTAGGAGCCTTCCAGGGTCACCTAACCACAGTAAACGAAATATGAGTGCAAAATCGATAAAAGTGATGCACGGTGCGTAATGGCAAATCTAAACGAACCTAGAAGGGGCTGTTGCACCCTAAACCTCGCAAAATGGTGTATATGAAGAGACGAGCAAATTAGGAGCCTTTCAGGGTCACCTAGCCACAGTAAACGGAATATGAGTACAAAATCGGCAAAAGTGATGCACGGTGCATATCGGCAACTTTAAATGAAACTAGACAGGGCTATTGGGCCCTATACCTTTCAAAATGGTGTATATGATGAGATGAGCAAATTAGGAGCCTTCTGGGGTAACCTTACTACGGTAAACGGAAAATGAGTGCAAAATCGGCAAAAGGTATGCACGGTGACACAAGGTAACTCTAAACGAAGTTAGAGGACACCATTGGACACCAAACTCCTCGGAATGGTGTATATGATAAGAGGAGCAAGTTAGGAGCCTTCCGGGGTCACCTAACTACGATAAAAGGAATATGAGTACAAAATCGGCAAAAGTGATTCACGGTCACGCACGACAGCTCTAAATGAAATTAGAGGGCGACGATGGGCACTAAACTTTTCGAAATGGTGTATATGATAAGACGGGGAAATTAGGAGCCTTCCGGGGTCACCTAACCACAGTAAACGGAATATGACTATAAAATCGACATAAGTAGTGCACGGTGCATAACGGCAACTCTAAACTGAACTAGACGGGGCTGTTTGGCCCCAAACCTCTCGAAATGGTGTATATGATGAGACGAGTAAATTAGGATGATGAGAACCCCGTATATATATGATACTATACCCACAAGAAATTTGAATCAACAACACCAAGAAAGTTTAATTCAGGAATAGATACAAGAAAATAAAAGAAAGTACCTTGATCCAATGATTAGCGAACCACGAACCAAGATAACAAAGACGCCACTCCCAAGAACAAGAGAAGAATAAGGGAGATAAGTCAAGTTGATAATTCAAGAACCAATCCTTGATAAATTCTCAAAGTTCTTCAAGAACAAAGAAAGAAAACTGAAATTTCATTCATAAAATTGGCTAATCCCATTTATGAGGTTTACATGGCCTTTTATAGGTAAAATAAATGAAACTCTAGCTTCTAAATATCACTTGGACGCCCTAACACACTAATACACCCCACTTGGGCTTAAATTAAGTAAGTTTGAGCTTAAAATAATTAAATTTAACAGCCCAATACATAACCTAATAACCCATCACGAAATAAAACAAATAAAAGCTCAATATTATCAAAGTTTGATACTTAACAAACTAATTAAACAAACTAACTTAATTAAACCAGCCCACAATACAAATTAAGCCCAAATTAATACAAACAAATGAAACCAGCCCAATTTGCCTTCAAATAGCCACCCAAGCCTTCAATATTTATGATCTTGAACTTGAATCATATTTTGAAGCCTTGGTGTCCTTTTCATGTCGTCCAATCCTTGTTGCGCAAGACTCTTGGCCCAAATATCTTGAATCAGCCCATTTAATGCTTCCTTCATTCTTTTAGCTCTAGCCCTTGTCACAGGCCCTCCATTGATGCTCAAAGGATCATTAGGCTTGCTTCTTTGGTTTCCATCATAGGAGCCTTCCGGGGTCACCTAACCACAGTAAACGGAATATGAGTGCAAAATCGGTAAAACTGATACACGGTGCAGAACGGCAACACGAAACGAAACTAGACGGAGCTGTTGGGCCCCAAACCTCTCGAAATGGTGTATATCATGAGAAGAGTAAATTAGGAGCTTTCCGGGGTCATCTAACCACAGTAAACGGAATATGAGTGCAAAATCGGCGAAAGTGATGTACGGTGCATATCGGCAACTCTAAATGAAACTAGACGGGATCGTTTGGCCCCAAACCTCTCGAAATGGTGTATATGATGAGACGAGCAAATTATGAGCCTTCTGGGGTCACCTAACCACAGTAAACTGAATATAAGTGCAAAATCAGAAAAATTGATACACGGTGCAGAACGGCAACACGAAACGAAACTAGACGGGACCGTTGGGCCCCAAACCTCTCGAAATGGTGTATATCATGAGAAGAGCAAATTAGGAGCCTTCCGGGGTCACCTAACCATAGTAAACGGAACATGAGTGCAAAATCGGTAAAAATGATGCACGGTGCATAACAGTTCCTCTAAACGAAACTAGATGGGGCCGTTGGGCTCCAAACCTTTCAAAATGGTGTATATGATGAGACGAGCAAATTAGGAGCTTTCCGGGGTAACCTAATAACAGTAAACGGAATATGAGTGCAAAATCGATAAAAGACATGCACGGTGCATAACGGCAACTCTAAAAGAAACTAGACGGGGCCGTTAGGCACCAAACCTCTCGAAATGGTGTATATGATGAGACGAGCAAATTAGGAACCTTCTGGGGTCACCTAACAACCATAAACGGAATATGAGGACAAAATGGGCAAAAGTGATGCACGGTCCAAACTGGCAACTCTAAACGAAACCAAACGGAGCCGTTAAGCCCCAAAACTCTCGAAATGGTGTTTATGATTAGACGAACAAATTAGGAGCCTTCTGGGGTCACCTAACCATAGTAAACGGAATATAAGTGCAAAGTCGGTAAAAGTTATGCACGGTAAAACACGACAACTATAAACGAAATTAGAGGGCGCCGTTTGACACCAAACATCTCAAAATGGTGTATATGATGAGATGAGGAAATTAGGAGCCTTCCAGGGTTGCCTAACCACAGTAAACGAAATATCAGTGCAAAATCGGTAAAAGTGATGCACGGTGCATAATGGCAAATCTAAACGAAACTAGAAGGGGCTGTTGTGCCCCAAAGCTCTCGAAATGGTGTATATGATGTGACGAGTAAATTAAGAGCCTTTCGGGGTAACCTAACCACAGTAAACGGAATATGAGTGCAAAATCGGAAAAAGTGATACACAGTGCATAACGACAACTCTAAAAGAAACTATATGTGGCCGTTGGGCCCCATACCTCTCAAAATGGTGTATATGATAAGACGAGCAAATTAGGTGTCTTCCAAGGTCACCTAACCACAGTAAATGGAATATAAGTGCAAAATTGGCAAAAGTGATGCACGGTGCATATCGTTAACTCTAAACGAAACTAGACGGGACCGTTTGGCCCCAAACCTCTCGAAATGGTGTATATGATGAGACGAGCAAATTGGGAACCTTTTGGGGTCACCTAACCATAGTAAACTGAATATGAGTGCAAAATCAGTAAAAGTGATACACGGTGCAGAACGGTCATACGAAACGAAACTAGACGGGACTGTTGGGCCCCAAATCTCTCGAAATGGTGTATATCATGAGAAGAGCAAATTAGGAGCCTTCTGGGGTCACCTAACCACAGTAAACGGAACATGAGTGTAAAATCGGCAAACGTGATGCACGGTACATAACGGTTCCTCTTAACGAAACTAGAGGAGGCCGTTGGGCCCCAAACCTCTCGATATGGTGTATATGATGAGACGAACAAATTAGGAGCCTTCCAGGGTTACCTAATAACAGCAAACAGACTATGAGTGCAAATCGGTAAAAGTCATGCACGGTGCATAACGGCAACTCTAAAAGAAACTAGACGGGGCCGTTGGGCCCTAAACCTCTCGAAATGGTGTATATGATGAAACGAGCAAATTATGAGCCTTTTGGGGTCACCTAACAACCGTAAACGGAATATGAGGACAAAATCGGCAAAAGTGATACAGGGTCCATACTGGCAACTCTAAACGAAACCAAAAGGAGTCGTTGGGCCCCAAAACTCTCGAAATGGTGTTTATGATGAGACGAACAAATTAGGAGCCTTCTGGGATCACCTAACCACAGTAAACGGAATATGAGTGCAAAATCGGCAAAAGTTATGCACGGTAACACACGACAGCTCTAAATGAAATTAGAGGGCGTCGTTTGACACCAAACATCTCGAAATGGTGTATATGATGAGATGAGGAAATTAGTATCCTTCCAGGGTCGCCTAACCACAGTAAACGGAATATCATTGCAAAATCGGTAAAAGTGATGCACGGTGCGTAACGGCAAATCTAAACGAAACTAGAAGGGGTGAGTATGCCCCAAACCTCTCGAAATAGTGTATATGATGAGACGAGCAAATTAGGAGCCTTTCGGGGTCACCTAACCATAGTAAACGGAATATGAGTACAAAATCAGTAAAAGTGATACACGGTACAGAACGGTAACACGAAACGAAACTAGACGGGGCTGTTGGGCCCCAAACCTCTCGAAATGGTGTATAAGAAGAGCAAATTAGCAGCTTTCTGGTGTCACCTAACCACAGTAAACGGAACATGAGTGGAAAATCGGCAAAAGTGAGGCACGGTGCATAACGGTTCCTCTAAAGGAAACTAGAGGAGTTCGTTGGGCCCCAAACCTCTCGAAATGGTGTATATGATGAGACGAACAAATTAGAAGCCTTTCGGGGTTTACCTAATAACAGTAAACGGACTATGAGTGCAAATCGGTAAAAGACATGCACGGTGCATAACGACAACTCTAAAAGAAACTAGACAGGGCCGTTGAGCCCCAAAACTTTCGAAATGGTGTTTATGATGAGACGAACAAATTAGGAGCCTTCTGGGATCACCTAACCATAGTAAACGGAATATGAGTGCAAAATCGGCAAAAGTTATACACGGTAACACACGACAACTCTAAATGAAATTAGAGGGCGCCGTTTGACACCAAACATCTCGAAATGGTGTATATGATGAGATGAGGAAATTAGTATCCTTCCAGGGTCGCCTGACCACAGTAAACGGAATATCAGTGCAAAATCAGTAAAAGTGATGCACGATGCGTAACGGTAAATCTAAACGAAACTAGAAGGGGTAGGTATGCCCCAAACCTCTCGAAATAGTGTATATGATGAGACGAGCAAATTAGGAGCCTTTCGGGTCACCTAACCGTAGTAAACGGAATATGATTGTAAAATCGGAAAAAGTGATGCACTTTGCATGATGGCAACTCTAAAAGAAACTAGATGGGGCTGTCGGGCCCCATACCTCTCAAAACGAAGTTAGAGGAGCCTTTCGGGGTTACCTAATAACAGTAAATGAAGTTAGAGGACACCATTGGACACCAAACTTCTCAAAATGGCGTATATGATGAGATGAGCAAGTTAGGAGCCTTCCGGGGTCACCTAACTACGGTAAAAGGAATATGAGTGCAAAATCGATAAAGGTGACGCATGGTCACGCACGTTAACACTAAATGAAATTCGAGGGCGACGGTGGGGACCAAACTTCTCGAAATGGTGTATATGATGAGACGGGGAAATTAGGAGCCTTCCGGGGTCACCTAACCACAGTAAACGAAATATGACTGCAAAATCGGCAAAAGTGATGCACGGTGCATAACGGCAACTCTAAAAGAAACTAGACGGGGCCGTTGGGCTCCAAATCTCTCGAAATGATGTATATGATAAGACGAGCAAATTAGGAGCCTTTCAGGGTAACCTAACCACAGTAAACGGAATATGAGTGCAAAGTCGGCAAAAGGTATGCACGATCACAAACAACAACTCTAAACGAAATTAAAGGGCGACGGTGGGCACCGAACTTCTCGGAATGGTGTATATGATGAGACGGGAAAATTAGGAGCCTTCCGGGGTCACCTAACCACAGTAAACAGAATATGAGTGCAAAATCAGCAAAAATGATGCACGGTGTATAACGGCAGCTCTAAATGAAACTAGGCGAGGCCGTTGGGCCCCAAAACTCTCGAAATGGTGTATATGATAAGAAGAGCAAATTAGGATCCTTCCGGGGTTACCTAACCACAGTAAACGGAATATGAGTGCAAAATCGGCAAAAATTATGCACGGTAATGCACGGCAACCCTAAACGAAATTAGAGGGCACTGTTTGACACCAAACATCTCGAAATGGTGTATATGATGAGACGAGAAAATTATGAGCCTTCCAAGGTAACCTAACCACAGTAAACAGAATATGAGTGCAAAATCGGTAAAAGTGATGCACTGTGCGTAACAGCAAATCTAAATGAAAATAGACGGGGCCGTTGGGCCCCAAACCTCTCGAAATGGTGTATATGATAAGACGAGCAAATTAGGAGCCTTCTAGGGTCACCTAACCACAATAAACAGAATATGAGTACAAAATCGAAAAAAGTGATGCACGGTGATACACGACAAGTCAACGAAATTAGAGAGTGTTGTTTGGGACCAAACTTCTAGAAATGGTGTATATGATGAAACAAGCAAATTGGGAGCCTTCCGGGGTCACCTAATGTAAACTCCTAGCTTCGACTTCTAAAGTCCCAACGTTAGAAATTAAGTTAGAGAGATAATATATAACTCTCTACGTTTAATTGATTTAATTTCATAACCTCCGAAATTTATTCATTAGAATACGACGAAATTCGTCGTATTAAAATGTTTAGTAACGTCCCAATGAAAATCCAAGCTAGGAGATCCAAGATTTTAGTAAAGACTAATCGAATTAAAATTCGATTAAAAAGAGAGAGTTAAGGTAAATGAAATAAGCTTAGCGTTTTAAGATAAATTCTAACGAAACGAGAATTTAATTAAGTAGTGGAAGATAAATGGGCTAATAGGAGAATCAAGAGAAAGAGATGAGAGTTAGATAAAATTTAAGAGAAATGGGGCAAGATGAAATTATGAGAAGTTGAGTAGTATATAAGCCAACACTTAGCTGATTTTTCAGCAGAAATTGAAGGGAAAAAACAACAATTGTTTTTATAAAATAAAGATTTGCGGAACATTGAGTTTTAAAATTTTTAGAAAACTCAAGAACCCTAGATCCATAAAACAATGAAATAAAATAATAAAACTATATAAAGATCGAATCTTGTACCTTTTTGTATTGATCTCTGTGGATTGCTCACCACCTTGCCTTCCTTGATATGACTTTACACCAAGAAACAAGTGAGTGGGCACAATTATATAGAATTGTGCTCACTTTCTATTGATTTCTTTTCTCAAAAGAACAAACAATATATGTAAGAGGTGAGAATAGGTTTTTAGTTTCAAAGAACGTAAAACAAAACCTAAATATATCTTCTAGTAGGAAAAGAAGACTATTTCTTTTCTATTTATAGGCAACCAATTAGGGTTTAATTAATCAAAATTAATATTTAACCCCAAGTTTATTAAAATTAAACTTTTACCCATATAACATAATTAATTCAAAATTAATTCATGTTATATTTTATAATCATACTTGTGACCTATAATTAATTCATAATTAATTTATACCCGATCACAACTAAGAATTAAATTCAACACCTCTTACAAAATTAATTAAATAATTATTAATTCATAATTAATAATTAACTAACTAATAATTTAAATAATCAATATTATTCAAATACCAAGTGAACACATATTTTGCTACTTATGTAACAAATATAATTGGACGATCCAATTACGATATTCTATATTCACGTTTCTTATAGTGAAATGAGCTATCAAGGGGACCCGATGGACCTACAGTTTTGAGCTCCAATAATATCAGAATTATTAATTAAACTCTTTAATTAAATAATTCACTATTATTAATCTTAGAGTTACTCCACTAAAAACCTAAGATTGCACTCTCAACACTATAGATGTTTTTATACAATCTAAAATTTTCAGCGTCCATTGATATAATCACTACATATGATTTGACCCTCCACAAATAGTTCATAATTAGAGCTAGGTCATAATGTCCGTTATACCTCTCTAATTATATCTTGATCCTTAAGTACCATTGATTCTCTAATGAACAATATATTCATAACAACTTATGAATTTATCTTTCCGTTTACATATAAACAGAAAGTTGAGCGCTCTTATTGTTCAAGACCTGAATCAACCCTTAAGAGAACTATTTCTTTACTTCTCGCAAGAAGGAGTGGATTTCACTATTGTATAGAATGTTCTCAGCTACTTACTAAATCATATCCCCAAAGTACGAAGTTATTGATCGAGCATCTATATCGATCTCACCCATGTAAATCAAAGGACATAACTCAATAAGCAGGAGTCCATAATATACTCAGGATTAAGATCAATTCATATATGATCATCTAGTCGATAAATATAAATCTCTAAGTTTAACGGATATTAATTAGAGACTCATGTTTATCATGGTCCAGTCCTATATAATCTTTATTATATAAGGTGCCTCCATTTCCATGTCACTACATGAATAGTCTCGGATAAAACTATTGTACCGTATACAAAATGGACCGCAACTGTAGATTTACCACAAACAAAGTACCCAGCTTCGTTTGCTTTCTACGGACTCTTTAGATTACTTCTTTCAAACTAAATCCGCTTGTATATAATACTTATATACTTAGTTTGAAAATACATCAGTAATCAAGGATGTTTCTCATGACATATACAATTTTTGCAAAATATATAAATTGAATAAAATGAATACTTCATTATTATTTATTAAAACCATTTACATAATTACAAGCTCTTAGGACACAAAACCCAACAGAAATTACAGCCCATTCAGTCATCAACAGTCACCAATCGAGCAACCGAGAAGCTTCGTGAGAGGGAAAGAGAGAAGTGATCAGCATGAGCCAAGGAAAGGAAGAAGCCAAGAAGAAGAATAAGGAGTCTTGAGCAGCAGAAACCGTCTAGAAAAGCAAAGGAGTAGAGCAGGACGGCAGCAGAACGCGAGCTGGTCGCGAGCAGAACCAGTCGCGCGAGGAAATGGACGCGAGTTCGAGTAGGACAACTCGTGTGAAGGGGATCTGAGGCTGCAAAACTGCAGTATCTAGGTAGCAAGGGAAGAGGACGAGTAGAAGAAGGAGAGGTGTAGGTCTGGTTGTGCAAAACGCACGCAAAACAGCAAGCAAATCAGCACCAGACCCGAGCTAGAACAGAACCGCGACGGGGTGCAGCGAGCTGGTCGGCCAGGGAAGAAAGAACCTCCCAACCAGCCTTCCATCCCCTCAATCCACCTCTTAGGGTCCCTAGTAAGTCATCCAAACTCTCCAAGCAAGCTCTAAGTGAGATTACAATGTATTTTCTTTAACTTGCTGCTGAAACAGAACAGAAATTGATGACAGCTCTTGTTGTTGTTGATTTGGTTGATTAGATTGTTTTTAAATCTTGTTAGAATCTCATGAGATTGTTATAGAATCATCAATGATGAGTTTTGAGTGTAATAGCTGCCATGAATTGATGTAAATGGGCTGTCATACCCTCCCTCAAAATAGAAACCGAAAATGGTGTTTTATGCACACCAAGTGATTGAGAAAAGTTTTGAGTGAATTTTGAGCATTCTAATGACTAAGTTAGATTTATGTATGTATTAGAAACTTGTAGGGCAGCAGCTAGACCTTGAAATTAGATGGTTTTGAAACCAATTTTGAGCCTTAAAGAGGTTAGAAAAGTTAGAGAAGAGTTAGAGTTGCAAAAAGGGGAAATTTGACAATGTTGGTGAACCCGAGCTCAAATTTGAGCTAGAGGAGACCTGACCATATTTGGCTTATTTGGGGGTGTTCTACACCTCAAATGATGCCTAGGAACCATAGAAAACCATAGGTTTTGGAACGGATCGAATCCAATAAAAATTGTGCAAGTTATGCACAATATAGTGCCGTTAGAGCTCTGAGAAGTGAAACGGCTAGCTTAATGCAATTTTTATGGCACGAAATGAGTTTAGTTAGTCATTATAAGTTAAATGAAGCTTAGTTAAGGAATAAAATCTAGCGTCGCTAATCCGAAACCAAGAGTTTACAAAACGTGCATTAAATTGCCCCCGAAAGTGTCCAAACAGACGTTTTCCTTAGATTTGACATAGCAAACGATAATATTTCTCAATGAAATTTATCGTGTGACTAGAATGTGATATAAGTGAGCCATAGGAAAAAGAAAGAAGGAAAACGGAGCCCCGAGCAGCAGGTTATCATCTGTTCTGTCAAGGGCTGTCCATTTTAAATAAAATTGTGATTTTTCGTTTTAAGCCTCCGACAAGTAAACGGACTGTGTGGGGATATCCCTAGGGGTCCAAAACTAAAACTTTTCCATAAAAATCAGGATTTGAGAGTCTCGGTTGAATTAGAAGCGAGTGAGGAGCTATATAGAGAGAATTGGGCATAGTTAGGAATTCCTAGCATATAGTTGAGAAATTGAGGTTTTTGTTAATAGTAGTGATGAGATCATGTTGTGTAGGTGACGAGCATGTGAGCGGCGTCCAGGAGCCTCGTCGAGACGCTTGACGCGACCTTGAGGTAAGTGGTTCGCCACTTGACTTCTTTTTCAAGTTTATGAAATCGCTTGATGTTTGAATATAAATATAGTAGTAAGTAATAAAAGAAAATGAGAATGCTTTCTTATATAAATGTCAAAGTGTGAGTGTATAGGTTCCTATGGATCCTATACGAGAATAGAAATTGATACTCAGTTGCTGTTAAAAGAGAATGAAAGTAGAAAAGTATTTAAAGGTTTTGAAACTATAGAGTTTTGTGCTTTGGCACTAGAAAAATTAATAATAAAACCCATGTGTACACCTTAAAAGCTATGAGATTTAGCGTTACGTGATGACGTAGAGAATTCCATCCGTAATCGCTCAGTTTATAGAGAAGTATAGCGCTACGTTGCGATGCAGACAATTCCGCACGTAGTTGGTTAGTTGACAGTTAGCGCTACGAAGCGATGCAGAAAATTCCGCTCGTAGTCGTCTAGAGATTTAGCACTACATTTGCGATGCAGAGAATTCCGCATTGTAGTTGTTCAGTGAATAGTTTAGCGCCCTACGTACGATGCAGTAAATTCCGTAACGTAGTGGTTGAGATGCATTAGTAAGCTTCACGTTGGCGTTAGTTAAAATCGCCCGTGATGGTTAGAACAAGTCAAGGGTATACATGGAAAGTTTTAAAGAAAATTTTAAGACTTGTAAATTATATGTTAGTATGTGTGATATGATATCTTATGATGTTATCGCACTAACTTGCTGTTCGTTTTGTTGCTTGTTTGTTTTCATTTCGCGCCACCGCCAGACGAGACCGACTTTTGCTTTATATATATAGCTATAGGTGGGCAATCGCGAAAGACGCTTAGAAACATTTTGTATATGTATTTAATCATGTATATTTTGAATTTGAATGATGTTGAATTTGTAAAATGTAAATATATTCATGCATACTACATATATGACTCATATATGTATACTTGACATTTATTTATTGTTGATGCTTATGGAAATGTGATGAGTATTGCATGATTGTGGATAAAGAAGTTGGGAGGTTTTCAGAAATAGTCGAAGTGTCATTTTATTCACAGGTGAAATTTTGGTTTATCAAAAGCACAGCCGTTATGCTGCCGAAATTTTTATAAAATGAATTTGAAATAGAATCAAAGAAAAAGTTTATCCCTCCCAACCAGTTACAGAGAAAATCAAATCACTAAGTTTTAACGAGTAAACCGGAACAGAAAGTTAGGGTTCGCTTCCCGGATGTCTTCGATCCAACGAGTCGGTTTCGAGGAGTTCGTTGAAGTGCCCGGCAGGATCCTCCAGACGAGAGCTTAGATAAGGTCTGGGAAGGGTCTTGTCACCTAACCACAGTAAGCGAACTATAAGTGCAAAGTTGGCAAAAGTGATGTACGGTGCATAGCGGCAACTCTAAATGAAACTAGAAGAGGCTGTCGGGTCTAAAACCTCTTGAAATGGTGTTTATGATGAGACGAACAAATTAGGAGCCTTCTGGGGTCACCTAACAACAGCAAACGGAATATGAGTGCAAAATTGGCAAAAGTTATGCACGGTAACACACGACAACTGTAAATGAAATTAGAGGGCACCGTTTGACACCAAACTTCTCGAAATGGTGTATATGATGAGATGAGGAAATTATGAGCCTTTTAGGGTCACCTAACCACAGTAAATGGAATATGAGTGCAAAATCGGTAAAAATGACGCACGGTGTCTAACGGTAACTTTAAACGAAATTAGATGGAGTCGTTGGGCCCCGAACCTCTCAAAATGGTGTATATGATGAGACGAGCAAATTAGAAGCCTTCTGGGGTCACCTAACCACAGTAAACGGAATATGAGTGCAAAATCGGCAAAAGTTATGCACGGTAACACACGGTAACTCTAAACGAAATTAGAGGGCGCCATTTGACACCTAACTTCTCGAAATGGTGTATATGATGAGACGAGCAAATGAGGAGCCTTCGGGGGTCACCTAACCATAGTAAACGGAATATGAGTGCAAAATCGGTAAAAGTGATGCACGGTGCATAACGGTAAATCTAAACAAAACTAGAAGGGGTCGTTGGGCCTCAAACCTCTCGAAATGGTATATATGATGAGATGAGCAAATTAGGAGCTTTCATGGTTCACTTAACCATATTAAACAAAATATGACTCCAAGATTGGTAAAAGTGATGCACAGTGCATAATGGCAACTCTAAACGAAACTAGACAAGGCCGTTTGGCACCAAAGCTCTCGAAATGGTGTATATGATGAGATGAGCAAATTAAGAGCCTTCCGGGGTCACCTAACTATAGTAAACGAAATATGAGTGCAAAATCGGTAAAAGGTATGCACGGTGACGCACGACAATTTTAAATGAAGTTAGAGGGTGTTGTTGCGCACCAAACTTCTCGAAATAGTGTATATAATGAGACAAGCAAGTTAGGAGCCTTCCGGGGCCAACTAACTACAGTAAACAAAATATGAGTGTAAAATCGGTAAAAGTGATGCACGGTGACACACGGCAACTCTAAAAGAAATTAGAGGGTGCCGTTGTGCGCCAAACTTGTAAACCCCTGTCCTTAATACTTTATCTTCTAGTATTCTAGTGTTAGGAATTGGAATATGGAGAGGTGTAAATTAAGTTCCGAATAATACTAACAACCTTAGGAATGATATTAGAGTGTTAGACACTTATACTATACTATGATAAGTCAATGAAGGGTAAAATAGTTCATCCAAAATTAAATGACAAGTTATAAAGGATTATAAAATTTAGTACACAAATGAGAATTTTAAGAATTGTATTTAGAATAAATGACTAATCACTAATTAAATTTAGTTAAAGATATGGGTGATAGTCAAAACAAATCAAGGGATAAGCTTAGCATTTCATAAAATGTTAATGAGATATATAAATACAACAATTAGAGTTCAATTTGACAAATGAAGAGTGCAGTTGCCGTGAGAAATAAAAACAAGAGGAGTGCAGCCATGTAATGTAGAAAAAGGAGAGTAAGTGGCGTGCAAGTGATAAAATGGGGACATGGAAGGCATTCTTGAAATGTTAAATATATAAATACCTCACTTAGAGAAGAAATGAAGGAACAAGAGCAGAACTTGGTCGTGAAAACAAAAGCAAAACAGCAGCAAACAAGAGCAGACGTGAGAAAGGAGCATGACAGGCGTGAAGAGCATAAATGGACAGTAAGGAGAAATGGGTGAAGAAACAACAATCTAAGCAACCTTCCAAGTCTTAAACCCCCTCTCTAGGATCTCTTCCAAGTCCATCTCACTTCTTTAAACAAGAATCAAGTAAGATAGCAACTCCTTCCTTTCTTTACTTGCTGAAATTAGAAGTGGATTGGATTTGTGATAGTTGTCTTGTGGTGATGAGTTGTGTAGGGCATTTTACCCCTAAAATTTGTGTAGAATCTTAAATAGATGATGAGGAGGGGTAAATGAAAAGTTGTTTTGTGTTAATGGTAACTTAGGGTTGTATAAAAGGGCTGTCATACACTTGATACAAGTGAAAACAAAATTGATTTTCATGAACTCTATCTATTTGACAAAAGTTGTGAGTGAGTTGTGTGTGTTTAAATGAAAAAGTAGTGTTGTGTGTGTTATGACTATGAAGAGCAGTAAGATACCTCTGAAAGTTGATGAATTTAGACTCAAATCTAGGCATATTTGAGGTTAGAAAAGCATAGAAAAACATGTAGAAGTGATAGAAGTTCAATGGAGGTAGTTTTAGACAATTTTGGAATCTCGAGCTCAAACCATGGGATAGAGAAAACCTGTGCAAGTCTGACCTATATGGGGATGTTCAACACACCAAATGATGCCTAGGAGTCATAGAAAATCATAGGTTTTAGAATGGATCGATTTCGATAAAAATTGCGTAAGTTATGCATAAAATAATATCGTTAGAGAGTCAATAAGTGAAATAACTATGTAAATACAATTTTTATTGCATGGAATAATTTAGTTGATCATAATTAGGTAAAAAAAGCTTAGATACGAAAGAAAAACCAACGTCGCTCATCTGACGCGAAAAAGTGCATAAAAAAGTGCGTTTTTCTTAAATTTGACATAGCAAACTATAGAATTTTTCGACGAAATTTGACGTGTGACAAGAATGCGAGATCAGTGAACTGTAGAAAAAAGAACGAAAGAAAACGGAGCCCCGAGCAAGGTGCTACGCTGCATTCTGTTATGGGGTATCAAAGAGGCAAAAAATTTCGATTTTTTGTTTCGGACCTCTAAAAATTATACGGACCACGTGAGGGTATCCATAGGGGTCCAAAACTGAAAATTTTACAAAGAAATCGGAATTAGGAACCTCGGTTAAGTTAGAAGTGAGTAGAGAAAGTTAGAGTAAAAAAGTGCATTGTATTGAAATTTTAAAGTTAAAAGCAATGTGTGTGTAGTTTATGAAGCGTATTTTAAATATGAAAGTGATGTGTAGGTGAAGAGCATGCTATCGTGGCACGTGAGACTCGTCGAGACGTTTGACGCGGATTGCACGACTTTAAGGTAAGTGTACTATCACGTATGCTTAATTCTATTTCCTTGTATTAAATTTTATATATGTCGACGTTGGAATTCAGTCGACGAGTAATCAATGCCCAATACCTGCAATCAATGTGAGAAAGCACAAATACCAAGGAAAGACAAAGACAGAAACAGAGGATCAAACGAGGAACACGGAGCTTTTACGTGGTTCGGCAATAATTGGCCTACGTCCACGACTGTCTGTCTCTTTTATTCTGCAGAGTGACAGTATATTATTGAATATTGTCCTTCTGTTACAATGATCTTGATCCCTATTTATAGGGAAAGAAGTGTTACAATTCTGATTGTAGCCAAATTAGGAAGAGAATCCTGAATTAATTACATTCCCTAAACAATTAGGAAAAATAAGGAAAAGAATTATAAATTAATTATGCTTCCTAATATTTTTAGATAATATTAGGAAATTACTATATTTATCTCAAGATAATGTTGACTTGATTTTGAATTTGAATTGATCTCCATATCTGACGAGGGAATCATGGTTTGATTGGACAATTGCCATATTTGGAGAGAGAATCACGTTTGAACTTGGTAACTGCCTGCTCTGGAAGATATGATGCTTATCACGTGTCTGAGCGAGCTGATGTGTCATGGTGATCCCAATCTCGAGCTCGCTGAGAGACGAGCTGCGCAGGCGGCGAGCTGCGACCTGGCTACACTTATGGGTCTGTTGATGCCAGCTGGAAATCTTGATGGTCTTTGAGTCAATACTGGGCCTCATCTGATGGGCTTTGACTACATTGACCTCATTGGGTCTTCTTATCGGGTCTTAAATGGGCCCAAGTTGGACTTTTACCAGCCCAACTACTGAGTCCGAAAAATATGCATAACATTAGCCCCCCAGCTTCTCAGTTTGCTTTAGCGAGCTGGGAGCTTGAATTGCTGGTAAAAGTTGGCTTCCTTGTCACGCTTACTTTTGTAACTGCCTCTGTGCACTTTCAAATTCCACCTTTTCAGTTGCGACACGTGGCGATCATGCAGGTGGTAACTGAAACGACGTCTGCACGTCCTTTACACGCATATTTAATGCGCACGTCCTTCAACTGACGGCTGTATGATTTCCAAAGCCCCGTTCTGCGCTGCACCGTCAGATCTATGACGGTTACACTTTCCAAGGATCTAACGGTTAGGACTCACGCTTGCTTGTCTATATAAGTCATTGGCCCCTTTCCATTTTCTTCTTTCATCTGTCACTTTCTTCCAAAGCAAACAAGCGTTTCAAGCTTTCAAGCAACCAGGACCCACAATCCTTTCTCGAAATCATCAGCTTTTCTCGCCGTTTTTTATCTCGTCAACAGTTCAAGGTGAGGCTTCTTTTTCTTCAAAACTTTTTGTTTTGGGTTCATCTAGCTCCATCACCATTGTTGTTCCTGCAATGATATATATGTATTTATTTATTTATTTTTAGATGTCTTCAAGTGGAACTCGCAAGGGGATGATTCCAAGTAATGAAGCTCGTGAGCATGACAAAGCCCGAACTCATGCTATTCAGGGAAGAGAGGCTCGTGAAGCATTCGCTCGTCATCCCACATCGCTAAAACGTCCTGAGGTGGAAGGACTTGTCAAGCAATTCCATATTCCCTTCGGTTGCCGTATACTGCTGCCTGATTCAAACAATCATGCATGCTATCCACCCAGGGGATTCATCGCTGTCAGCACCCAGCATCTCGAGCAGGGGTTACGGTTCCCCGTTCCACCGTTCTTGGTCGAATTTCTCAACAAAGTCAAGCTCGCGCCATTTCAACTGACTCCCAACTCTTATACGCAGTTGATCTCGCTGGCTGTAGCCTTCTTCAGGAATGGCCTTCATGCCCCTACACCGAGGATTATTCAGCAGTTTTACTCTTTCAAGGCCGTGTCTGCGGGAGATGGAGAGAAACCGGATGGCATCTATTATCTCACAGCTCGCCAGTCGCAATACAAAGACCTTTTGCCCAAAGGAGAAGCGAAAGGCAAATCCAACGTTGGGCCGTACAAGACGAGTTGGTTTTATATCTCGTGCCCATCTCTTGCAGATCTCCGAAACTTCAGCTTCGTCCTAAAACCAGGTACTCATAAGAAAATTTAAGGGAGCTGACTTTGTCTTGTATCTTCATTACTTATCATTTTTTGACCATTTGTTGTGCAGTGCTGAAGATGGACGAGTCTCCTCTTAACAGCGGGGAGGAACGAGCTCTTGACAAGCTCGCCAAATCGAGCAACGCGGGCATCAGCAGCAGATTCGACGATGCTATCCTTAGAGCTTACAAGCTTGCTCCTCTTACGGACTCCCATCTTCTGCGAGCTGGGGAAGATATAGGCAAGATGAGTGACAGGCCTAGACTTCCTTCTGTTTTTGAGGTTTCTGTTCAGGATGCGTCTACTTCCCGACCTCCGCCAGCAGTTTCTTCATCGTCAGAGGATGTCATTCGCTCGGATAACATTCGCTCGCCTTCTCCACCTCGGAAGACTTCATCTCGAGGTGCTCCTGCTCGCACCTCGTCTAAAGCGAGATCTTCTTCAGCTCGCACACCAAAGAAGGCGAAGCCGTCTTCAACTCGCACTCCTTCAAAGGGTGCGTCTAAAAAAGGTTCTTCTACAGTTCCTGCTCCAGTTCGGACAGGTTCAGACCCAGTCCCTGCGGCTTCTACCGCACAGGCTGATCCATCATCTTCTCCACATCACACATCTACTCCAGGGGCTTCGCTGCCATCCCCAGCTCGTGCTCCAGCCACTGCTCCTTCTTCTACGAAACTCCCAGCCAACAGGAGGAAACTTATACTCATGAAATCTCCTCCTGCAAGTCCCTCTGTATCTAAAGCTTCCTCGACTCCTTCAACAAAACGGCCTGCCGAAGACTTGGCCACTCCAGCAGCACCCTCAAAACGCTCTAAACTATCTGCCCAGGACCAGGCTCCTGCAATTGCTGCATCCAACGAAGTGCCTGTTGTCGCTGAAGCTACTGTCCCTGCGACCGCCGCTCCCAGCGAGGTGCATGATGCTGCTAAAGCCACTGCTTCCTCAACTGTTGCTCCTAACGAGGTGCCTCTCTCAAACGTGTTTGCAAATCTTCAGTCACCTCCTACTTCCAGTTCGCAGCCTGGGAAAGGTGATGCTCCTTCTAAGGTTGCTCCCCAGTCATCCCGAGCTGGCCCCAGCGGACATGCAACTAAGCGTACCGTTGTATCGCGACGAGGTGGTTCTTATGATGATGCACGCGATATCCCGGAGCGCGAGAGAACTCCTTCCCCAACCAGATCAGACATCGAGCTGGGTCCTGGAGGAAGATATTTAAATGCCTTCCTTGACAACTGGGCAACAATTATGCTCAATCACGCGAATGTCTTGGAAAATAGGTGTCTTAAGGGCGAGGACCTAGATGAGTTCGCGGCTCGCCATTGCATGCTGGTAATTTATTTTTCCTCATCTGTTGATTCCCTTACTTGACTAGATTTTAATCCGTTCATAATTTCCAGGGTGCCCTTGCTGCAATGAAGCGAAAAAGGGAGACAAAGGCTACCAAGGATGAGATGAGGAAGCTGGAATTCGACCTGGAGGCGGCTACTGAGGATTTAGCTAACTTAACCTCGGGCAGAATAGAAGGTCAGGAAGCTCAGATCGCTAAGGCGAACGCTGCAAGTCAAGCCTTTGAGGAAGCTCTAAAGAAGATGGAACACGAGCACATCATGCTAAGAGACGAGCTTCTTAAGGTGAAAGAGGACCTGAGGCAGTCCGAGCAGCGAGCTGAATTGGACGAGCAGAGGGCTTCAGCTGCAGAAGAAAAGGTCGAAGTGCTTCATCGCCAAGTTGAAACTGCCTTGGCGCGGGCTGAAGCTGCTGAAAAACAGGCTGGGGAAGCCACAAAACGAGCTGATGAAATGGGAGCTGCAGCTAAGAGTGCTGAGGAGGCTGCAACCAAACGGGCTGAGGAGGCTGCAACCGTGGCTAAGCGTGCCGAGGAGGCTGAGCATCGAGCTGAGGTGCTTAGGCAACAGGTGGCGGAGGCCATTCAGCGAGCTGATGCTGCGGAGCAACGTATTGAAGACATGAAGAAAGAGGCTGAGGTCGTCAATCGTCTCGCTGATAATGCCTTCGAAGAGCTGTCGGTCTTCAGAGAGCAAGCAGCTCAAGAACTGGAAGTGCGGGTTGCAGATGCAAAGGACGAGGTTGAGGAAAGAACAGGTCGTGATTTTCTCTTCACATTGTGGACGTCCTACCCAGAAATGGATTTTTCTATCTTTGGGGATATAGGTCTTGAAATTATTGAAGATTTTAAATCACAAGCCACCTTGTCCTCGGCTGGTCCAGTCCCTTCAGAGCATGCTCCTGGTACGTCCTCCCAGGCTGAGCCCATTGCTTCTCCGCGCAAAGTACCTTCAACTGATCCAGGCCCTTCAGCTCGAGACTGAAAATTTTGTTTTTCTTTTTTACTTCTATCTCTTCAGCTTTATACTTGTAGCCAGTTCTCATTTTTAATGAAATTTCTTTCATTACTCTTCCTGTGTTTGAATGTATTTAATTTTCTGCGCAAAACATATTTCATGCCTTTCATCTTTAGAGTTACCATATTCCTTGCAAGCTGATTGTCAACGAGCTTTAAATCAAAGTAATTGCCTAATCCAACAATTAATAAAATTTGGTAAGTAACAGTAATTGAAACGTTAAAATTTTGACGAGCTATGCAAAAACACCTAGTCACTTTTGCTTTTTAGGCTCTTTCATTTGTAGCGAGCTATGCTGGGGTCGTCACCTCACCTGCTTTTTAGGCTCATTAGGCGAGCTATGCAAGGACACTTAGTCACTTGCTTTTTAGGCTCTTTCATTTGTAGCGAGCTATGCAGGGGTCGTCACCTCACCTGCTTTTTAGGCTCATTAGGCGAGCTATGCAAGGACACTTAGTCACTTGCTTTTTAGGCTCTTTTATTTGTAGCGAGCTATGCAGGGGTCGTCACCTCACCTGCTTTTTAGGCTCATTAGGCGAGCTATGCAAGGACACTTAGTCACTTGCTTTTTAGGCTCTTTCATTTGTAGCGAGCTATGCAGGGGTCGTCACCTCTCCTGCTTTTTAGGCTCATTAGGTGAGCTATGCAAGGACACTTAGTCACTTGCTTTTTAGGCTCTTTTATTTGTAGCGAGCTATGCAGGGGTCGTCACCTCACCTGCTTTTTAGGCTCATTAGGCGAGCTATGCAAGGACACTTAGTCACTTGCTTTTTAGGCTCTTTCATTTGTAGCGAGCTATGCAGGGGTCGTCACCTCACCTGCTTTTTAGGCTCATTAGGCGAGCTATGCAAGGACACTTAGTCACTTGCTTTTTAGGCTCTTTCATTTGTAGCGAGCTATGTAGGGGTCGTCACCTCTCCTGCTTTTTAGGCTCATTAGGCGAGCTATGCAAGGACACTTAGTCACTTGCTTTTTAGGCTCTTTTATTTGTTCTTTGAACTGTTGAGTTCGGAGCCCGTTAGCCTGGTGAGGAAAGTTGAATCAAAAACAGGGGAAGAATGGAGCTATCATTTATAATTAATCCATATTACAAATAATGAAAAACTTATTGATAATAAGGGCGGAGATGCTCGGCATTCCAAGCTCTGGGGACTTCTGCCCCGTTTACATTAGCTAAGCGATAAGCTCCATTTCCCAAGGCTGTTTTGACAACATACGGTCCTTCCCAGTTAGGGCCTAAGGATCCGTCACTTGGCTTGCGGGCTCCTGGTAGAATGAGGCGTAGGACTAAGTCTCCCTCATTGAATTGGCGAACCCGAGCATTCTTATTGTAGTACCTCGCGATTCTTTGCTGATAAACAGCTACCCTTAGCCTGGCCGTTTCCCTGTGTTCTTCAAGCAGGTCCAGGTTTGTTGCAAGTAGCTGATCATTGTCATTTGGATTGAAGGTCGCTCTTCTTTGCGAGGTGACTTCAAACTCAGCCGGGATCATAGCCTCCGATCCGTATACCATTGAAAATGGAGTCTCGCCAGTGGAGCTGCGAGCTGTGGTTCTGTAGGACCATAAAACTTTTTGAAGCTCATCTACCCATGCTCCTTTCTTTGCTTCCAGTTTCATCTTCAGGGTCTGCTTGATGATCTTATTCACTGCTTCAACTTGGCCATTGGCTTGTGGATGATCCACTGCTGAGAAGCTCTTAACAATTTTGAGGTCGTTGCAGAACCTGAGAAACTGGTCACTAGCGAACTGGGTCCCGTTATCGGTTATAATCTGCTGTGGGACTCCGAATCTGCAAATAATGCTGCTCCATACAAACTTCTCAATCTTTGTTGTGGAGATTTCAGCTAGCTCCTTCGCTTCCGCCCACTTGGTGAAGTAATCTACCGCGACCACCGCATGTTTGCATCTTCCCCGAGCCATTGGTAGAGGTCCAATCAAATCCATCCCCCAGATAGCAAAGGGCCATGGGCTCACCATCTGTTGGAGGTAAGCAGGTGGAGCTCGCGGAATATAAGCAAATCTCTGACACTTGTCGCATTTCTTTACTAAATTGATGGCGTCCTGCCTCATGGTGGGCCAGTAGAAGCCTTGCCGAAGTGCTTTTTGAGCTAGGGACAGCCCCCCAACGTGGTTCCCGCAATGGCCTTCATGTATTTGCCTTAGTACTGTTTCATATTCAGGGCCATCAATGCATCTTTGCAGTGGGGCTGAGAACCCTTTCTTGTACAGTGCGTTGTCATAGATGCAATACCTGGCTGCTCTAGCTCGAATACGCCGAGCCTCCAGCTTGTCACGAGGTAGCTTTCCATCCTGTAAATAGCTGAGTATCGAGCTCATCCAGGAGTCAGGTTGCACAATGATGGCCATTGTCACATTCTTTTCCTCTGTACTTGGAGCTGGTAGAAACTCAACTGGGATTGCCCCAAGGAAATCTGTGTCTCGTGTAGTCGCGAGGCGAGCTAGTGCATCAGCATGCGAGTTCTAAGCTCGCGGGATCTGTTTCATTTCGTACTTGTGGAATGCACCTAGCAGCTCGTGAACTTTCTGGAGGTAGAGGGCCATTTTTGGTCCCCTGGCTTGATATTCCCCCATACGTGGCCGACAACGAGCTGCGAGTCACTAAAGATCTTCAAGCGTTCAGCTCGCATCTCCTTAGCCAAACGTAGACCCGCGAGCAAGGCTTCATACTCAGCCTCGTTGTTTGTTGCTTGAAAGCCAAACCTTAGGGCACAAAGGATTTTGTGGCCTTCAGGACTAATTAGTAGAATTCCAGCTCCAGCCTTCTGCTCGCTGGCTGATCCATCAACATATAGTTCCCAAGCCGGACCTTCGAAAGACTCAGCCTCGTCATCTACAGATCCTGTAAACTCCGCAATGAAGTCCGCTAGAGCTTAGGCTTTGATAGCCGTCCTTGGCTTGAATTGGATGTCGAACTGTGCGAGCTCCACTGCCCATTTCAACAAACGACCTGAGGTGTCTGCTTTCTGCAAGACTTGCTTCAACGGATACTTGGTGAGGACTTCGATGGTATGAGCTTGAAAATAAGGTCGCAGCTTCCTCGACGCAATCACCAGGCAGTAAGCTAGTTTCTCCATCTGCGAATATCTGGTTTCAGCATCCTGTAACCGTTTGCTCACATAATAGACCGGAAGCTGCGTCTTTTCTTCTTCCCTCACCAGGGCGGCACTCAGAGCCTGCTCAGACACTCCCAAGTATAAGATCAGCTTTTCTTCTTCTCTGGGCTTGGAAAGAAGTGGAGCTCGTCCCATATA
This sequence comes from Litchi chinensis, assembly GCA_019925255.1. Taxonomy (NCBI): domain Eukaryota; kingdom Viridiplantae; phylum Streptophyta; class Magnoliopsida; order Sapindales; family Sapindaceae; genus Litchi; species Litchi chinensis. Next base: position 36,565,991 of record CM034463.1, on the reverse strand, counting down.
CTCCTTCAACTGTTGGAAAGCTACTTCACATTGTTCAGTCCACTCGAAGCTCTTTGCTTTCTTCAGAATGTCAAAGAAAGGGACACACTTGTCTGTTGCCTTTGAAATGAACCTACTCAATGCTGCGACCTGGCCATTGAGGCTCTGTACGTCCTTTACCCTGGTAGGCGACCTCATGTCAATCAGTGCTCTGATCTTCTCGGGGTTTGCTTCAATTCCCCTACTATTGACCATGAAGCCCAGGAACTTCCCTGAAGCTACTCCAAATGCACATTTGAGCGGATTTAACTTCATCTGGTAACTCCTCAGAATTTGAAACATCTCTCTCAGGTCGCTAACATGGTTACCGATCTGCCTGGATTTCACCAGCATGTCGTCAACATAGACCTCCATGGTCTTTCCAATCTGTTCTTTGAAGATCATGTTCACCAAGCGTTGATAGGTCGCTCCAGCATTCTTTAAACCGAAGGGCATCACCTTGTAGCAGTATAACCCCCGATCAGTTATGAACGAGGTGTGCTCTTCGTCTTCGGGCTTCATTGGGATCTGGTTATATCCCGAATATGCATCCATGAAGCTCAGGAGCTCGTGGCCAGCTGTAGCATCCACGAGCTGATCTATCCTTGGCAGGGGAAACTGTCTTTGGGGCATGCTTTGTTTAGGTCGGTGAAGTCGATGCAAGTTCTCCACTTCCCGTTCTTCTTTTTTACTAGTACAGGGTTGGCCACCCAGGTCGGGTAGTAGGCTTCTCTGATGAACTTGTTAACTAGAAGCTTGTCTACCTCTTCTTTTAGTGCTAGGTATCGTTCCCCTGTCATTGCTCTTCTTTTCTGACGAACTGGCTTGAAATGAGGATCAATATTCAGCCTGTGAGACATCACTTCTGGATCTATTCCCACCATGTCCTCATGATTCCATGCAAACACGTCCAAGTTCGCCTTCAGGAAGTCAGCGAGCTGGATTCTCAGTTCCGGAGTTAATCCCCTTCCCAGCTTCAAGCATCGCTCAGGATCTACCTCGCTGACTGGTACATCTTCTAACTCCTCAATTGGACCGGTAGCTTGGTCTGCATCTACCTCGCGAGGGTCCAGGTCGTGACTGACTCCTTTCTCGGTCATAGCTCGTGGCTCGCCTCTTGAGACCACGTTCACCTTCTTTCCCTTTACACCCATCTTCACAGCATCTTCATAGCAACGACGAGCTAGGTGCTGTTCTCCTCGAACACATCCGATGCCATTAGGAGTTGGGAACTTCACTGTCAGAGTTCTGGTCGACGTAACCATGTCCAACTCGTTCATAGCAGGTCTTCCGAGGACCACATTATACGCTGATGGGCAGTTGATTATCAAGAAGTCTGTCAAGGTTGTTGCCTGACGACCTGCCTCTCCCAGAGTCAATGGCAACTTAATCTGCCCCACTGGTACCACAACATCTCCAGTGAATCCAAATAAAGGCTCCGGGGATGGTCTCATCTGCTCTTCTCGCAGCCCCATTTGGTCGAAACAACTCTTATACATCACGTTCACCGAGCTCCCGGTATCGATCATAATGCGCCTAACTTCCGCATTGCTAATTTTAGCTCGTACAACAAGCGCGTCGTTATGAGGCCAGACTACTCCTCTAGCATCTTCGTCCGTAAACACAATCTCGTCCGAGGTCGGCTTTGCCCTTTTCGCAGGTCCTTCGGATCCATAGAGCTGAAAAGAATGATTCGCCTCTCGGACATACCTCTCATGCGATCTGTTGGAATCACCTGCGATATGAGGGCCACCATAAATGGTAAAAATGGTCCTTACCGCCGGCTCGTGGTCTGGTTCGGAAGCTCGTTGAGGCTGTTGATGGTGTGTTGGCTGTTGCTGTTGAGGTCGTTGTTGGTGAGGTCGCTGGTCAGCAGGTCTTGCCACATATTCTCCCAGGCGACCTCGCCTGATCAATTTCTCAATGGCGTTCTTCAACGCCCAGCAATCTGAAGTACTGTGCCCGACCTCATTATGATAGGCACAGAATTTGTTCTGGTCTCTGTGCTGAATTGGAGCCCTTATAGGATTGGGCCTCCCAAAATCCTCCTTATTCCGCTCGGCAGCGTAAATCCTGTCTGGTGATGTCGTCAGGACGCTGTATTCTTCCTGGCGACCCCAACGCTAAGGTCGTTCATATCTTGGCTCTCTCCTTGCTCTTTTGGCGATCTGATTACTTGAGCCGTTATTCCTTCCTTCTTCGTTCCTGCCATTGTTTCTCCTCTTTGGCTGGCTGGAACTGCCCGTTTCGTTCTTCTGATTCTGCTTTTTCGGGCCGAAGGTCTCTTCCCATCTGATCTCTTTCGCAGCTCGCTCGTAGAACTCTCCCAGATCCTTCACTGGGGTCTTGTAAATACTCTCGTATAACTTTCCATCCTTGCGCAGCCCAGCTGAGATCGCTGTCAGTATGCTCTCATCTGATGGATGTTCGACATTTGCGACCTCGCGTCTGAACCTGGTGATATATTCTTTCAGTGATTCACCCTGACGCTGAAAAATCGTAGCTAGGTGGCAGGATGGAGCGAGCTGCCTTCTCAGTGCCCTGTATTGACCAACGAACTTCTGTTGGCATTGCTCCCAACTTCCTATGCTGCGAGCTGGGAGATTCTTGAACCACGTCCTTGGAATATCTCCCAATGTAGCGGGGAATACTCGGCATTTCACCATCGAACTTCCTGTCTGCAGGTCCATCTGGACATTGAATGCGTCTAGATGGTCATATGGGTCATGTCCCCATTGTACTGCTGAATGGTTGGCATCTTGAACCTTGGAGGGAGAGGTTGTGTCTCAATCTCCCTTGTGAATGGAGTCCTATCTCCGTAGAGCCCACGCTGTTCCAGAACTCCAGGTCGCGCTTCCAACTGCCGGACCCTTCGGAGGAGCTCCTCTACCTGGGGGTCTCGGAGTTCATATCTCCTCCTGTGATCATGACTTGGAGCCGGATGCTCGGGGTCATACCTTTCGTCTTCCTCGAATTGGTCCTCATGATGATGGGACCTTACCTGCTGCCCATCCACTTCATCGACATAACGAGCTACGGCTCGGACTCTGCCTTGGCCAACTTCTATCCGCCTGTTTCCATCCTGGCTCATTCTTGCTACCAGGCTGTCAGGACGTGCGACCTCCCTTTCGTGTTGAACAGGGTGTCTTCCGGCCCTCGAACGCGCATTAGATGAGCGAGCCGAGTCTGCAAGTCGCGGGACTTCCCTTGCTAACCTTTCAGGTCCTCGCGCCGTTTCAGGAGGCTGGGGCACTCCCTGTGGTGCCTGAACTTCCACCCTAGTCACGTTCTGAGCCCGGGCCTGCACCAACATGTTGACGGCTTGTGTGAGCTGTCTAACCGTATCCTCCAAAGCTTCTTGTCTCTGCAACAACGCATTCTGTCCTTCGGCCATCTGGGTGACTGGAATCATTTGACGGTGAGGCAGAGGAGGGATGCCTGGTGCAACCCCGAGTATCTGTCCTTGGGACGGGCCTGCTGCATGCGTGGTTGCATCTTGCCCAGGCTGTAAGTTCTGCTGAGGTTGGTTCATGTGACTTTCTGCCTGGTCATCATCTCCAAGGAACCTGTTTGATCTAGTCTTTGCCATATCGTCAGAAGTTGATGAACTGAGATGAAAAAGATTGCAGTCTGGGCCCTCCTTCTAGCGCCAAAATGTCGACGTTGGAATTCAGTCGACGAGTAATCAATGCCCAATACCTGCAATCAATGTGAGAAAGCACAAATACCAAGGAAAGACAAAGACAGAAACAGAGGATCAAACGAGGAACACGGAGCTTTTACGTGGTTCGGCAATAATTGGCCTACGTCCACGACTGTCTGTCTCTTTTATTCTGCAGAGTGACAGTATATTATTGAATATTGTCCTTCTGTTACAATGATCTTGATCCCTATTTATAGGGAAAGAAGTGTTACAATTCTGATTGTAGCCAAATTAGGAAGAGAATCCTGAATTAATTACATTCCTTAAACAATTGGGAAAAATAAGGAAAAGAATTATAAATTAATTATGCTTCCTAATATTTTTAGATAATATTAGGAAATTACTATATTTATCTCAAGATAATGTTGACTTGATTTTGAATTTGAATTGATCTCCATATCTGACGAGGGAATCATGGTTTGATTGGACAATTGCCATATTTGGAGAGAGAATCACGTTTGAACTTGGTAACTGCCTGCTCTGGAAGATATGATGCTTATCACGTGTCTGAGCGAGCTGACGTGTCATGGTGATCCCAATCTCGAGCTCGCTGAGAGACGAGCTGCGCAGGCGGCGAGCTGCGACCTGGCTACACTTATGGGTCTGTTGATGCCAGCTGGAAATCTTGATGGTCTTTGAGTCAATACTGGGCCTCATCTGATGGGTTTTGACTATATTGACCTCATTGGGTCTTCTTATCGGGTCTTAAATGGGCCCAAGTTGGACTTTTACCAGCCCAACTACTGAGTCCGAAAAATATGCATAACAATATATAATTGTTAAGTGAGAACAAAAATGATTTCCCAATATCAAAGTTCGAGTTTTTGAGTATATGGGTTCTTATGAAATCCATAAAGTGATTAAAAGCAATACTAAGTTGTTTTAAAAAGAATTGAATCAATAGAGTTTTTAAAAGTTCTAAAAATATTTGGTTTTGTGCTTTTGCACTTAATGAGTTAGTTTTAAAAACCCATGTGTATGCCTTAAGACCATATGAGATTTAGCGCTACGTGACGATGCGGAAAATTTCATCCGTAGTCACTCAGATCATAGAGAAATTAGCACTACGTGACGATGCAGAAAATTTCGTCCGTAGATGCTCAGTTTTTCTAGAAAGTATAGCGCTCCGTTGTGATGCAGATAATTCTGCATGTAGTTGGTTATTTTATAGTTTGGCACTACGTGGCAATGCAGTATATTCCGTTGGTAGTTGCCCAGAGTTTTAGCACTACAATTGCGATGTAGAAAATTCCGCGTTGTAGTTGCTCAGTTATGAGATTTATCACCCTACGTACGATGCAGTAAATTCCGTATCGTAGTGGTCGAGATATCTCAGTAGCTTCATGTTGGCGTTAGTTAGAATCGCCCGTGATGGTTAGAATGTTTCAAGGGTATACATGGGGTTTTTTGAAAGAAATTGCAAGATTTGAATAAGTTTGTAAATTGCTACATTAGTACATATTGTATTACATTGCCTTTTTGCACTAACTTGTTTATTTGTTCTGTAGCCCATTTACATTCCATTGAATGCAACCGTCGGATGGGACGACAACATTTTGTTTTACATATGTATAGGTGGGCGAGTCCTGCAAGATACTTATGTAAATTCGTGTATATGGGTCGACTATATTACATTTGGAAATACAATTGCATTTTGGATTGTATAGTGTAAATATTTTGATCATTAGTTTCGGATTTTCATGTAGATATATGCTTATATATCGCATTATGATTTTTTGCTTATTGGTTGTGAAATGTGTGATATAAATACGTGTTTGTGGATCAAGAAGTTGGGAGGAAATGAAATTATAGTTGAAGTGTATGTTCAATTGCAAGTAAATTTTGGATTTGTTAAAAATGCAGCCGTTATACTGCTGAAATTTCAATAAAACTATTTTGAAATGAAATCGCGAAAATTTTTATCACTCCCAAGTATTTTAAAGAAAACCAAATTCGTAAGTTTGAAACGAGTAAACCGGCTAAGAAAGTTAGGAGTCTGCTTCTCGGATGCGTTCATTCCGACGAGTGGGGTTCAGGAAGTCCGTTGAAGTGCCCGGCAGGATCCTCCAAACGAGAGCCTAGATAAGGTCTGGTTTGGGTCCTGTCAAAACTACTCAAAATGGTGTATATGATGAGAGGAGCAAATTAAAAGCCTTCCGGGGTCACCTAACCATAATAAACGGAATATGAGTGCAAAATCGGCAAAAGTGATGCACGGTGCGTAACAGCAAATCTAAACGAAACTAGAAGGGGCCGTTAGGCCCCAAACCTCTCGAAATGGTGTATCTGATGAGACGAGCAAATTAGGAGCCTTCCGGGGTCACATAACCACAGTAAATGGACTATGAGTGCAAAATCAGCAAAAGTGATGCACGGTGCATAACGGCAACGCTAAACAAAACTAGACCGGGCCGATGGGGCCGAAACCTCTCGAAATGGTGTATATGATGAGACGAGCAAATTAGGAGCCTTCTGGGGTCACCTAACAATAGTTAACGGAATATGAGTGCAAAATCGGCAAAAGTGATGCATGGTGCATAACGGTAACTCTAAACGAAACTAGACGGGGTTGTTGGGCCCCAGACCTCTCGAAATGGTGTATATGATGAGACGAGCAAATTAAGAGCCTTTCGGGCTCACCTAACTACAGTAAATGAAATATGAGTGCAAAATTGGTAAATGGTATGCGCGGTGACACACGGTAACTCTAAACGAAGTTAAAGGGCGCCATTGGGCACCAAACTTCTCGAAATGGTGTATCTGATGAGACGAGCAAGTTAGAAGCATTCTGAGGTCACCTAACAATAGTAAACGGAATATGAGTGCAAAATCGATAAAAGTGATGCATGGTAACACATAGAAACTCCAAACGAAATTAGAGGGCGCCGTTTGGCACCAAATCTCTTGAAATGGTGTATATGGTGAAACGAGTAAATTAGGAGCCTTCTGGCGTCACCTAAGCACAGTAAACGGAATATGAGTGCAAAATTGGTAAAAGTGATACACGGTGCATAACGGCAACTCCAAATGAAACTAGACGAGGTCGTTGGGCCCCAAACCTCTTGAAATGGTGGATATGATGAGACGAGCAAATTAGAAGCCTTCCGGGGTCACCTAACCACAGTAAACGGAATATGAGTGCAAAATCGGCTAAAGTGATGCATGATGCATATCGACAACTCTAAACGAAACTAGAAAGGGCTGTTTGGCCCCAAACCTCTCGAAATGGTGTATATGATGAGACGGGCAAATTAGGAGCCTTCCATGGTTACCTAACCACAGTAAACGGAATATGAGTGCAAAATCGGCAAAAGTGATGCACGGTGCATAACGACAACCCTAAACAAAACTAGACGGGGCCATTGGGCCCTAAATCTGTCGAAATGGTGGTTATGATGAGACGAGAAAATTAGGAGCCTTCCGGGGTCACCTAACCACAGTAAACGAAATATGAGCGCAAAATCGGTAAAAGTTATGCACGGTGACACACGGTAACTCTAAACAAAATTAGAGGGCGCCGTTGGGTACCAAACTTCTCGAAATGGTGTGTAAGATGAGACAAGCAAATTAGGAGCCTTCCGGGGTCACCTAACCACAGTAAAGGTAATATGAATGCAAAATCGATAAAATTTATGCACTGTGCAAAACGGCTACTCTAAACGATACAAGATGGCTTCATTGGGCCCCAAACCTCTCGATATGGTGTATATGATGAGACAAACAAATTAGAGGCCATCCGGGGTCACCTAACCACAGTAAACGGAATATGAGTGCAAAATCGACAAAAGTGATGTGCTATGCATAATGGCAACTTTAAACGAAACTGGACCGGGCTATTGGGCCCCAAACCTCTCGAAATGGTGTATATGATGAGATGAGATAATTAGGAGCCTTCTATGGTCACCTAACCATAGTAAACAGAACATGAGTACAAAATCGGAAAAATTGATGCACGGTTCATAACGGCAACCCCAGACGAAACTAGACTGGGTTGTTGGGCCCTAAACCTCTCTCAATGGTGTTTATGATTAGGCAAGCAAATTAGGAGCTTTCCAGGGTCACCTAACCACAGTAAATGGAATATGAATGCAAAATCGGCAAAAGTTATGCACGGTAACACACGGCAACTCTAAACGAAATTAGATGGAGCTGTTGGGCACTAAAACTTCTCGAAATGGTGTATATGATAAGACGAGCAAATTAGGAGCCTTCCAAGAACACCTAACCACAGTAAACGGAATATGAGTGCAAAATCGGTTAAAGTGATGCATGATGCATATCGACAACTCTAAACGAAACTAGACAGGGCCGTTTGGCCCCAAACCTCTTGAAATGGTGTATATGATGAGACAGGCAAATTAGGAGCCTTCCATGGTTACCTAACCACAGTAAACGAAATATGAGTGCAAAATCGACAAAAGTGATGCACGATGCATAACGGTAACCCTAAACAAAACTAGACGGGGCCATTGGGCCCCAAACCTGTCGAAATGGTGTTTATGATGAGACGAGAAAATTAGGAGCCTTCCGGGGTCACCTAACCACAGTAAATGAAATATGAGCGCAAAATCGGTAAAAGTTATGCACTGTGACACACGGTAACTCTAAACAAAATTAGAGGGCGTCGTTGGGCACCAAACTTCTCGAAATGGTGTGTAAGATGAGACGAGCAAATTAGGAGCCTTCCAGGGTCACCTAACCACAGTAAAGGTAATATGAATGCAAAATCGGTAAAATTTATGCACTGTGCAAAACGGCTACTCTAAACGATACAAGATGGCGTCGTTGGGCCCCAAACCTCTCGATATGGTGTATATGATGAGACAAGCAAATTAGAGGCCATCTGGGGTCACCCAACCACAGTAAACGAAATATGAGTGCAAAATCGACAAAAGTGATGTGTGGTGCATAATGGCAACTCTAAACGAAACTGGACGGGGCAATTGGGCCCCAAACCTCTCGAAATGGTGTATATGATGAGATGAGATAATTAGGAGCCTTCTGTGGTCACCTAACCATAGTAAACAGAACATGAGTACAAAATCGGCAAAATTGATGCACGGTTCATAACGGCAACCCCAGACGAAGCTAGATTGGGTCGTTGGGCCCTAAACCTCTCTAAATGGTGTTTATGATTAGACAAGCAAATTATGATCTTTCCAGGGTCACCTAACCACAGTAAACGGAATATGAGTGCAAAATCGGCAAAAGTTATGCACAGTAACACACGACAACTCTAAACGAAATTAGAGGGAGCCGTTGGGCACCAAAACTTCTCGAAATGGTGTATATGGTAAGACGAGCAAATTAGGAGCCTTCCAAGAACACCTAACCACAGTAAACGGAATATGAGTGCAAAATCGGCAAAAGTGATGCACGGTGTATAACGACAACTCCAAACATAACTAGGTGCGACCGTTGGGCCCCAAACCTCTCGAAATGGAGTGTATGATGAGACGAGCGAATTAGGAGCAATCCTGGGTCATCGAACCACAGTAAACGGAATATAAGTGCAAAATCGACAAAAGTGATGCACGGTGCATAACGGCAACCCTAAATGAAACTAGACGGGACCGTTGGGCCTAAAACCTCTCGAAAAGGTGTATATGATGAGACGAGTAAATTAAGAGCCTTTCATGGTTACCTAACTACAGTAAACAGAATATGAGTGCAAAATCGGCAAAAATTATGTACAGTGACACACGACAACTCTAAACAAAATTAGAGGGCGCTGTTGGGCACGAAACTTCTCGAAATGGAGTGTAAGATAAGACGAGTAAATTAGGAGCCTTCCGGGGTCACCTAACCACAGTAAACAGAATATGACTGCAAAATCGGCAAAAGTGTTGCACCACACATGGCAACTCTAAACGAAATTAGTGGGTGTCGTTGGATACCAAACTTCTCCAAATGGTGTATATGATTAAATGAGCAAATTCGGAGCCTTCCGGGGTCACCTAACTACAGTAAACGGAATATGAGTGAAAAATCGACAATACTGATGCGCGGTGCATAACGGTAACTCTAAATGAAACTAGACGGGACCGTTAGGCCCCAAACCTCTCGAAATGGTGTATATGATGAAACGAGCAAATTAGGAACCTTCCGAGGTCACCTAATAACCGTAAACGGAATATGAGTGCAAAATCGACAAAAGTTATGCACGATGCATAACGGCAACTCTAAACGAAACAAGACGGGGCCGTTGTGTAAACCCGCAGTCTCAGTCTTTAATCCCCTAGTATTAGAAACTAAAATGATAAAGTTAAAATAATAAATTTAGTCAACGATTATCTCGATCGAAATATTTAAGGGGTTAATGATCGTATAGGATTATACGATAACCATATTGAGTAGGATTAATTAAATACAAATAAGAGATATATATATATAATTGATAATGTGGACAAATTCAAAAGTTAGAACGTTATTACATAAATGTCCATAAGCAATAAAGTGTTAATAAGTGATTAAATAAGTATTAGTGATAGTCCAACAAATCAAATAAAAGTAAAATTATCAAAGAAATAAAAGAGGAAGGGTGTAGTAGCAAATTAAGCAAACAAGAGAGGGAGTTTTATGAATTGGAAGAGATGAAGGTAAGAAATGCAATTATTGAAAGGTTAAGTCTATATATATATCGACGTTCGGAAATTGTCGACCCAGAGATTCTGGGGCCTAAACAACGAACGAGATAATTATTGGGTTTGGTAGGAGTTAATGTGTGTTTGAGGTTGGTATGGCTTAATGGCGATTGTAGGAATGTTGGTCGTTGTTGGTGGATGAGATTTATGAATCAGTAATAAAGAAGGGAGAGGGAGAATGAAGTTTAACACAATGGATTTCACGTGGTTCGGCGAATGCACCTACATCTACGGTCACTTTGAAGTAATTCCAGTAGAGTGACAATTCACTAGTCTGTCCTTCTACCTGTCCTCTCCCTGTACAGTAAAAATCTCCACTATTTATAGAGGGAGGGGAGAAATACAAAAAGAATAATAATAAAAAAAATAAAATACAGGCAATGGCTATTTCAACTAATCCTGATACAGCTATGCTGTCTTAAATGTAAAATCCTCCTTCTTTCTTACATGCACGTGTCTGCATTTAATGCTCCCGGAGAAGTCCTCTCTTCATTAAATGCAGAGCTGTCGCATTAAATGCATCTTGGTAATGGTGTAGACAGTTTCTGACGGGAAATCGTGAGAGTGGGTGACTTTGTTGACTTGCTACACATGATATCTCCTGAATAAGCTCTCTGGTTAGTCAGGTAATGCATGCTGGAGAGATGTCGACGTGGCCAAGAGAGGAGGTTAGGCGGTCTGGGGATTCCTGCGATCTCGCAACCTTGACGGCCTCGCGAGCTTGACGAGCTGACAACGCGGGCAGGAGGCATGCTTGGGAGGTCTGGAAGCTGTTGCGAGCTCGTGACCTGGACGACCTCACGAGCTGGGCATGCAACCGCTGGTCCCAATCTTGGGCCTCCTCTCTTGTCCAAGTATATAGGGCTTATACTGGCCCATTTAGGCAAAAAAACGAGAAAATGGGCATAACATCAAGCCCCCCAGCTCTCTGTGCATTCTGTGGACTGGGAGCTGATTCAAACACATGATTGGCGCCCATTTGCGAGCTTTCTGGCATCGTTTAAACCTTTGTACTGTAACTGCTGACACGTGGCGTTCATATAGGCGTTGGAGCCACAAACATGCCTTGGGACCGTACGCATTTAATGCGCACGTCTTGTAACTGACATGAATGATAACATATGATCGAGATTGGTGCTGGGTCGTTGGATTCTTGACGGTTATGCCTTTATGTTAGATCGGATGGCTGGGGATGGATGTCCTGGCCTATATGATTTAGAGGTCTTTTCCGATTCCCATTTTTTGCTTTTTTGATACGACACTAATACCCCTTTCTCACCATTTTTCTTCTCTGCTACTTCTGTCCCTCTTTCACCACTTGACAACTTTTTCAGACTCCGCTGCTTCAGGGATCAACTGCCATTTCTAGCAAGCCGTTTACAGCTCGAACAAGGTAATTTTTTTGTCCTGACTTTGCTTTTTCATGCTTTTTTGAGGATTTGCTTCTGGTTTGTAGCGTCAGTTTCTGTCCTCGTGCCATGTTTGTGAGTCACTGTGTGCCTGCCTTGCCTTTAGAAATTTATTGTGCTTGTTGTTTGAGTACTTGTGTTCACTAGGGGCGACCTGGCTGTCAGCCTGAGTGTCCCATATCGTTGTTGATGAACTTGTGAAGTCCGTTTTTGGACTTTTCTTGCTAGGAATCGCACTTTGTGGATTGTATAGTGCTGGTTCATTTAGAATCTTTGTCATTTGTTGACGTTGCTTAGGATTTTGATGAGAATGTCCCTGTACTTATGTTCACTAGGGGTGACCTGGCTGTCAGCCTGAGTGTCCCATATCGTTGTTGATGAACTTGTGAAGTCCGTTTCTGGACTTTTCTTGCTAGGAATCGCACTTTGTGGATTGTATAGTGCTGGTTCATTTAGAATCTTGGTCATTTGTTTACGTTGCTTAGGATTTTGATGAGAATGTCCCTGTACTGCCTGATAGGGTACCTGTAGACATAGTACCTGACAGGCCTGTTGGGTTTTTGTATGCATCTCATACATCATAGCACAACGGAAAAACAAAAATTTACAGCAAACAAAAATCAAAAACCCAAATCGGATCACTCTAGATCAGTTTAAAACTGTCGACGTTCGGAAACGGTCAACCCAGAGATTCTGGGGCCCAGCCTACGAACAAGGTAATTAAAGAACGATTATGGCGATGGGTATGTGATAAATGAAGTTTAAGGTTGGTGAAGCTCAATTAAGGCGAGGGAATGTTGGTTATGGCAGTTGGGTGAATGCGATCAGATAATCAATGAAGATAAGAGGAGGAAGAATGCAACACACAAGGATTTTTACGTGGTTCAGCGACTGCGCCTACGTCCACGGCCACTCTGAGGTCAATCCGGCAGAGTGACAGTTCTCTGGTATATTTAGCTTGTCTTTATACAGTAAAAATCTCCCCTGTTTATATAGGGAGGGGAGAAATACAAAGAGAATAATAAAATATCAAGAATAAAGCACAGACAATGGCTGTTTCAACTAATCCTGACACAGTCATGCTGTCTTAAATGTAAAATCATCATTCTTTCTTACATGTGCGTGTCTGCATTTAATGCTCCCGGAGAAGTCCTCTCTTCATTAAATGCAGAGCCGTCACATTAAATGCATCTTGGAAATGGTGTAGACAATTTTCGGCGGGAAATCGCGAGAGTAGGTGACTTTGTTGACTTGCTACACACGATATCTCCTGAATAAGCTCTCTGGTCAGTCAGATAATGCACACTAGAGAGGTGTCGACGTGGCCAGGAGAGAAGGTTAGGCGGTCTGGGGATTCCTGTGATCTCGCGACCTTGACGGCCTCGCGAGCTTAACGAGCTGACTACGAGGGCAGGAGCCATGCGGGGAGGTCTGGAAGCTGTTGCGATCTCGCGACCTGGACGGCCTCACGAGCTGGGTCTGCAATTGCTGGTCCCGATCTTGGGCCTTCTGGGCCCTCGCTCCTGTTCAAGTATATATAGGGCTTATATCAGCCCACTTAGGCAAAACGAGAAAATGGGCATAACATCAAGCCCCCCAGCTCTCTGTGCGTTCTGCGGACTGGGAGCTGATTCAAACACATGATTGGCGCCTATTTTCGAGCTTTCTGGCGTCGTTTTGACTTTTGTACTGTAACCACTGACACGTGGCGTTCATATAGGCATTGGAGCCACAAACGTGCCTCGGGACCGTACGCATTTAATGCGCATGTCTTGTAACTGACATGCATGACGGCACATGACCAAGATTGGTGCTGGGTCGTTGGATTCTTGACGGTTATGCCTTTATGTTAGATCGGATGGTTGGGGATGGACGTCCTGGCCTATATAATTCATATGTCTTTTCCTATTCCCATTTTTTGCTTTTCTGATACGACACCAATACCCCTCTTCTCACCATTTTTCTTTTCTGCTTCTTCTGCCCCTCTTTCACCATTTGACAGCTTCTTCAGACTCCGCTGCTTAAGGAATCAACGGCCATTTTTAGCAAGCCGTTTACAGCTCGAACAAGGTAATTTTTTCGTGACTTTGCTTTTTCATGCTTTTTGAGGGTTTGCTTCAGGTTTGTAGCGTCAGTTTCTATCCTCGTACCATGTCTGTGAGTCACTGTGTGCCTGCCTTGCCTTTAGAAATTTATCGTTCTTGTTGTTTGAATACTTATGTTCACTAGGGGCGACCTGATTGTCTGCCTGGGTGCCCCATATTTTTGTTATTTGTTGACGTTGTTTAGGATTTTTGATGAGAATGTCCCTGTACTGCCTGGTAGGGTACCTGTAGACATAGGGTTAGCAATATAAACATTTAGGGAGACATAGTACCTGACGGGCCCACGTTCCTGTGCCTCCGTTGCCTTTGGCGGCCAAGTGTGCGATCTGACGCATAGGACAATAGCTCCATGAACCCTTTTCTGTAGCTTGCTAGGCTCAGCATGCTGTAAGCGTTCTGATGTCGTTCCTTCTATGCTGTAGATGTCAGGTCGCTCACGTACTGGTCAAGGCAAGGCTTCTGCTTCTGGAAGGCAGGCAGGACGCCAGACTAGTGAAGCCGAGGCTATGACCTCACGAGCTGGCGGGTCTACTGGGGAGGTCGCAGGAAGGGAGGAGGTCGCTGAGAGGGAAGACCGACATCCTTTGAATCATACACTGTAAACCCCTAGTCTCGATTCTCTTAACTTCCTAACGTTGAAATATAATTAGGAAGTTTAAATAAGAAATCTAGTAAATACTAAACTAAATCAATTCGTTGAAGAGCGAACGCTCATTCTAGACTTACATCACCATACATTTAGTAAAGAAAAAGATCAATGAAGAGTAAAATAATTCATCCATAGATAAGAGACAAGTTAAAGAAAACAATATAAACAAGTGCACAAGTGAGAATTCTAAAATGTTTTAGTAAGATAAGTGATTACCTATTGATGAGATTAAGTAAAAACATGGATAATAGACAAAACCAATCAAAGGGGCAAGCTTAATATTCCATAAAACATTAGTGAGATATATAAACAAGATACTTAGAAGCAAAATGGACAATTGAAGAGTGCAAAGTTGCCATAAAAATAAAAAACGAAAGTGATTCCCGTATGGAGTAGAGAATGAGAGAAAATGATAGTTAAACAAGTTATAAATGCCATTTTTATGAAATTTAATGATATATATTGAATACTTAGCAAGATTCCAGCAAGAAAAGATGAAAATAGGTGTGAAACAAAGAAGAAAACAGCAACTGCCAGAAAATAAAACAAAGCTGGGCAGCAGTGAAAATAAAAGAGAAATTGAGAGGAAGTTGTGTGAAATTTAAAAGAGGTGGGGCATGAAGGCAATTAAGGAAAGTTTTATTAGTATATATACCATACTTAGGGTTCAAATGATGAAGAAAAACCAGAAGAAGTCGTGCAAACCAGAAGCAAAAGAAATCAGACGTGCAAAGAAGCAGAGCTGGCGTGAAAAGGAGAGCAGAAACGGCAGCAAGAGAAAAGGGTGAAGAAACAGCCCTTCCCAGCCCATCCAAGCCTCAATCCTTCTCTTTAAACCCTCACCCAAGTCCCTCTCAACTCTCTAAGTCAAGAACCAAGTAAGAAATTAGCTCACTCTTCCTTTTCTTTGCTGAAAATTTCAGTAGAGATGCTGAAATTGTTTCTGCAGAATTTTGTTGTGTGTTGTTGGAGGTTTTGCACTAAAAATGGTGTCAAAACCTAAGTGATTGTTATAGAACCTTAGAGGATGTGTTGTTGGGTGTAAATGATGACTTAGGGTTGTATTTATGGGCTGTTATAGGTTTGAGAACCATAGAAACGAAAATTGTTTTTCTCACACACCAACTATTTGATGAAAGTTTTGAGTGAATTTTGATAGCTTTGGATGACAAAGTTAAGTTGTGTGTGTGTTAAAGACTTATAGGGCAGTAAGTAAACTCTGAAATTAAGAGGTTTTGAACCCAAGTTTGAGCATAAAAGTGATTAGAAAAGCATAGGAAAGCATATAGGAAGGATAGAAGCTCAATAGAGTTAGTTTTAACAACTTTGTCAATCCCGAGCTGAATTTTGAGCTAGAGGAGACCTGACTATATTTGACTTATTTGGGGGTGTTCTACACCTCAAATGATGCCTAGGAACCATAGAAAAACATAGGTTTTGGAACGGATCGAATCCGATAAAAATTGTGCAAGTTATGCACAAAATAGTGCCGTTAGAGCTCTGAGAAGTGAAACGGCTATCATAATGCAATTTTTATTGCATGGTTTGAGTTTGGTTCATCATTATTAGTTAAATGAAGCTTAGCTATGGAAGAAAAACTAGCGTCGTTAATCCGAAACGGAAAATATACAAAACATGCACTAAACGTGCTAGAAAATGCCCGAAAAAGGGGCGTTTTCCTTAGATTTGACCTAGCAAACGATAATATTTTTCAACGAAATTTTACGTGTGACTAGAATGTGAGATGAGTGAGCCGTAGGAAAAAGAACGAAGGAAAACAGAGCCCCGAGCAGCGCGTCGCAGTACGTTTTGTTAAGGGCTGTCCGTTTTGAGTAAAAATGTAATTTTTCGTTTCGAGCCTCCAACAACTAAACGGACAGCGTGGAGTGATCCTTAGGGGTCTAGAACTAAAAATTTTACACAAAAATTGAGGTTAAAGAGTGTCGGTTGAGTAGAAACAAGTTAGGAGGTTATATAGAGAAAAATGGCCTTAGTTGAGAATTCTTAACTTATAGTTGAGAATTTATATTGTCACTAGTAATGATGAGGAAATGTTATGTAGGTGACGAGCGCGTGAGCGACATCCAAGAGCCTCGTCGAGACGCATGACGCGGAGTGGCGCGGCCCTGAGGTAAGTGGTTCGCCACTTATGAGTGTTTAAATTCTATATCAATTCATGATTATTCGTAATGAATATTGTAACTAAGTAATAAATGAAAATGAAAAGGATTTTCAATGTTAATGTTCAAGTTAAGCATATAGATTCCTATGGAATCTATATTGTACTAGAAACTAATACTAAGTTGTTATAGAAAGAGTAAAATGAGAAAGTTTTTAGAAGATGTAAAACTAGTGAGTTTTGTTCTTTTGCACTTGAAGAAATTGATTATAAAACCCATGTATATGCCTTAAGAGTTTATGAGAGTTAGCGCTACATGACGACGCAGAAAATTCCGTCCGTAGTTGCTCAGTTTCCTAGAAAATATAAGCGTTACGTTGCGATGCAGAAAATTCCGCACGTAGTTGGTTAGTTGACAGTTAGCGCTACGAAGCGATGCAGTAAATTCCGCTCGTAGTTGCCCAGAGTTTTAGCACTACAATTGCGATGCAGAAAATCCCGCATTGTAGTTGCTCAGTGATAAGATTTAGCACCCTACGTGCGATGCAGTAAATTTCGTAACGTAGTGGTTGAGATAACTTAGTAAGCTTCACGTAGGCGTTAGTTATAATCGCCCATGATGGTTAGCATGTTTAAAGGATATACATAGGGGTTTTGAAAGAAATCATAAAACAAATGGTAAATTGTCATGTTAGTGTATGTGATATTATATCTTCGTTGCACTAACTTGTTTATTTATTTTGTAGCTATTTATATTTCATTGTGTACCACCGCGGACGACAGGACGACATCATTTTGTTGTGTATATATAGGTGGGCGATTCATGATATGTGATGATGTAAAACTTTATGTATGAGATGGATATATAATTGAGAAACAAATATTCATATTTTGAAATTTTATATTTGTAAATATTCATGCATTTTCTATATATCCTCTGTAACAACTCCTTTACTACCGGGTCCTGGGTCAAGGACCGCCGACTGGGGTTCCATCTACTGGTACTCTCCTGCTCCCCCAAGTGATGGTTTTGCGATCTACCCTCCTCGCCGAAAGCTTCTACGCATCTGGCGGCCCTCCACGGCTCGGG
This sequence comes from Litchi chinensis, assembly GCA_019925255.1. Classification (NCBI taxonomy): domain Eukaryota; kingdom Viridiplantae; phylum Streptophyta; class Magnoliopsida; order Sapindales; family Sapindaceae; genus Litchi; species Litchi chinensis. The sequence goes on along the minus strand of CM034463.1, from coordinate 36,548,254 downwards.
CTCATGACCTACACGATGCTCACGAACTCGCTCTAGCCCACGACTACCCTTTTCGCGCCTGGCGCCCTCGTTGCTCACTCTTACCCTTATCTCGTCCGGGCGAGGTGAGATTTCCCGCTCCTGGTTCCGCCCCCTAACTCTCCTTAGGTGTAGGTTTGAGGAGCGAGCTGATCCTTCCGTCAGCGACCTGTCCCTGGCAGCTATTCCCTCTGGAGTTGGGATCTCTTCTGAAGGCTGATGGCGAGCTCTCCCTGGCGGTGCGACCTCCACCTGTCTTTGCAACGTACGAGCTTGGACTTCTACCAACGCCCTGACTGTCGTCGTTAACTCCCTTACTGTATCTTCCAGAGCTCGCTGGCGCTGCTGCCATTCCTGAGCGACCTCGTCTCTGGAAGGTGAGGCGCTCTGCTGGTCTTCCCGAACTTCAGGTTGCTCATCTGCCACTCCGACATTCTTCGTGGTCTTAATTCTGGCCATAACAAACAAACGTGAGCAGATATAGAATAATAGACTGACGAAAGAATACCAGGTCGCTGTTGGGCCCTCATTTTAGCGCCAAAAGATATCGACGTTCGGAAACGGTCGACCCAAAGATTCTGGGGCCCAGACAACGAACGAGGTAATTATTGGGTTTGGTAAGAGTTAATGTGTGTTTGAGGTTGGTATGGCTTAATAGCGATTGCAAGAATGTTGGTCGTGGTTGGTGGATGAGATTTATGAATCAGTAATAAAGAAGGGAGAGGGGAGAATGAAGTTTAACACAATGGATTTCACGTGGTTCGGCGAATGCGCCTACATCCACGGTCACTCTGAAGTAATTCCAGCAGAGTGACAATTCACTAGTCTGTCCTTCTACTCGTCCTCTCCCTGTACAGTAAAAATCTCCCCTATTTATAGAGGGAGGGGAGAAATACAAAGAGAATAATAATAATAATAATAAAAAAATACAGGCAATGGCTATTTCAACTAATCCTGACATAGCCATACTGTCTTAAATGTAAAATCCTTCTTCTTTCTTACATGCGCGTGTCTGCATTTAATGCTCTAGGAGAAGTCATCTCTTCATTAAATGTAGAGCTGTCACATTAAATGCATCTTGGTAATGGTGTAGATAGTTCCTGACGAGAAATCGTGAGAGTGGGTGACTTTGTTGACTTGCTACACACAATATCTCCTGAATAAGCTCTCTGGTCAGTCAGGTAATGCATGCTGGAGAGATGTTGACGTGGCCAGGAGAGGAGGTTAGACGGTCTGGGGATTCTTGCAATCTCGCGACCTGGACGGCCTCGTGAGCTTGACGAGCTGACGACGCGGGCAGGAGGCATGCTTCGGAGGTCTGGAAGCTGTTGCGAGCTCGTGACCTGGACGGCTTCACGAGCTGGGCATGCAACTGCTGGTCCCGATCTTAGGCCTTCTGGGCCCCCGCTCCTGTCCAAGTATATAGGGCTTATATTGGCCCATTTAGGCAAAAAAACGAGAAAATGGGCATAACAATATATATGTGTGACATTCAGCTGAAATTGGAAAGAAAGAAGAGTGACTGCCGTGAGAAGATAGAAGTATGCGTGAAAACAAATCAAGACAGCAACTGCTGCCGTGAGAAACAAACAGAAACGTGAGGCCAGAAATCAAAGCAGAACTGAAGAAGAGAAGAAGAAGGCACGAAAAGAAGAAGCAATCAGCAGCAAAACAAGAGTAGCAGATTGGCGTGCACAAGAGGAAGCAAACAGTAGTAAAAAAGAAGCCAAACTAGAAACAAAAACAGAACAGACGTGAAGTGCAGAGCAGAAGTGACGACCAGAAGAGAAGAGAGAAGGAAGACCCTTCAAACAGCCTGCCAACCTCTAAAACCTCTCTCTAAGACCTTTTCCAAGCCCATCTCACTTCTCTAAACCAAAAGCCAAGTAAGATAGCATCTCATCCCCTTTCCTCTTTGCTGAAATCTGAAGTGTTGAGTTGTTGAGAGTGTGCAGATTTTTGTTATGTTGTGTTGAAGGTTTTATACTTGAAATTTGTGTAGAACCCTAAGTGATTAATGTAGAGATTTAAATGTCGAGTTGTTGTGTGTTAATGATAGCTTAGGGTTGTAAAAATGGGCTGCCATAACCTTAATAACAATGGAAACAAAAATCAGCTTTCACTCACTCCAACTACTTGACAAAAGTTGGGAGTGAGTTGTGAGTATTTAAGTGACAAAGGAATGTTTGTGTGTGTTAAGGACTTGAAGAGCAGTAGATAGCCTTGAGTTCAGATGGTTTTGAACTCAAAATTTAGCATGAAAAGGGTTAGGAAAGCATAAAAAAGCAAGTAGAAGTGTTAGAAGCTCAATAGAAGTAGTTTTGATAATTTTGTGATCCCGAGCTCAAATCTTGAGCTAGAGAAAATCTGACCAAGTCTGACATATATGAGGATGTTCTACACCTCAAATGATGTCTAGGAGTTATAGAAAATCATAGGTTTTGGAACGGATCGAATCCGATAAAAATTACGCAAATTATGTGTAAAATAGTGCCGTTAGAGAGTTGAGAAGTGAAATAACTATGTAAATACAATTTTTATTGCATGAAATCAGTTTAGTTGATCATAATTAGGTAAATGAAGCTTAGATACGAAAGAAAAACTAGCGTCGCTCATTCGACACGAAAAAGTGCACAAAAAGTGTCCGAAAAAGGGCGTTTTTCTTAGATTTGACATAGCAAACGATAGAATTTTTCGACGAAATTTGGCATGTGACCAGAATGTAAGATAAGTGAAGCGTAGGAAAAAGAATGAAGGAAAACGGAGCCTCGAATAGTGTGCTATGATGCATTATGTTATGGGCTATCAAGGAAGCTCAAAATTTCGATTTTTCGTTTCGAGCCTCTAACAATTATAAGGATCGTGCGGGGGTATCCTGAGGGGTCCAAAACTGAAACTTTTATGAAGAAATCGGAATTAGGATGCCTTGGTTAAGTTAGAAGTGAGTAGAAAAAGTTAGAGTCAAAAGTTTCATTGTAGTGAATTTTTAAAGTTTAAAAAACATTGTGTGAGTTGCTTATAAAGTGTTTGATAACGTATTTTAAATACGAAAGTGATGTGTAGATGAAGAGTAAACTACCGCAGCACGTGAGACTCGTCGAGACGTGTGACGCGGATTATACGCCTTTGAGGTAAGTGTTTCACCACTTACGGTTGTTTCAAGCTCTATTTCAATTCTTGATATTGTGTTAAATATTGTATATAAGTTTTAAGTGGGTACGAACATGATTTTCTAATATCGAAGCTTAAGTTTTGAGTATATGGGTTCTTATGGAATCCATAAAGTAATGTAAAGCAATGTAAGTTATTTTCTTTGAAAGTTGAATTAAGAAAACTATCAAAGTTTTAAAGTATGTAGTTTTGTGCTTTTGCACTAAGGGAACTTAGTTTGAAAACCCATGTATATACCTTAAGAGTTTATGAGAGTTAGCGCTACGTGACGATGCAGAAAATTCTGTTCATAGTCGCTCAGATTATAGAAAAGTTAGCACTATGCGACGACGCAGAAAATTCCGTCCGTAGTTGCTCAGTTCTACTAGAAAGTATACCGCTACGTTGCGATGCAGACAATTCCGCATGTAGTTGGTTATTTTACAGTTTGGCACTACGTGGCGATGCAGAAAATTTCGCCCGTAGTCGCCCAAAGTTTTAGCACTACAATTACGATGCA
>CM034463.1:36470238-36544066 GCA_019925255.1 Litchi chinensis | reverse complement strand
AAGGGGTGGTGACAAACATGGTGATGGATAATTTAGAGGTCAAACCAATGTCTACAATTTTTTCCATTACTTTGCTTAGCAAGTTTAATGTTAAAGATGTTGGCCCACTTGAAGAGAAGGTTGGTGTTTTGGACATGAATAACTATGTGATCAAACTGTATGATTCATTTTGTAATTTGGTAAATTTATAAAATAAGGGGTTAATTTGTATTAATAGAGTTCAGAGAATTTAGATTGCGTGATGGTTGGTTTCGTGTCTGGGTCTGAAGCTGCTAGGTGCATCTTTGGAGTGCAAGAACGTATTAACAAGTGTTTTCCGTGTAAATACTGGGGGAAAAGAAAGGAAACCGAGCCTGTTTGCTGAAGTTGTCAAAGTTGGTGAAGCTTTTTTCTTAGTGATAACATGGGATCTACAAGTGCTTGTTAATTTGTAACAGTTTTAATTATGCTAGATACTTTATTGGCTGTTTCACTACTTATCTTGTGGGCCTTGAACCAGTTGTCTCTCTTTTGTATTTTGGTTACATCTATGAACCAGGTTTTAAAAAAAAGTCTGTTATAATTCAAAGCAATCAGATGAAAATGATCTTAAACGTTACTACATAACATTATAAGTAAAAACAATTTTAATTCAAAATTTGGGTCAATTTTACATTTACAATTGTACTTGAAAAGACTATTTCGGATGCAATATTCTAGTTTTAACATCAACATAATAAGGGGAAAAAAAAAAAAAAAGAAATAGAGAAACCAACCTTTTATTGCTAGGATTGAAAAACTAACCCATCGTCAAATTGAGTTTTTTAAGGATAGTAATTGTTTTCCTCATCTTCTAACGTACATTTTTATTTGTTTTAAAATGTTATTGTGAGAATCAAAATGTCTATTTACTATTTTAAATAATTTAAAATAAATTTATCTACACTCCCACAACTCATCACAAGTCACTTCCATGAATCTTAAATGCTTTTCATGGAGCATCAAATGCTCCCTGAGGAGCATGATTCATTGATATAATCTGCTCCTCATCGGGCAAGCCTGGAGGAGCTAGCAAGGAGCAGTCCACCGTTGGTGGTGGACTCCATCTACTTTAATTTTTTTAAGTTCAAATTTTCTTCTTTGGAAAAATGGTACTTGGATAAGTTTTAGGTTTATGGAAAAAAGGACAAAAATTGTAAAATTAATGTGGGTCACGAATTTAATAGGACTCTATTAACACTTTATATCGTATTGTATAGTATTAGAATGGATTTGATTGGATTAAATTACACCACACTATCTTCATTTTTATCAACATCACCTATCAACAATATCACCACCACCACACAAACATCATCACCCAATTGAACACCCAACTAAACCTAGATCGTCATCTGTGTTTTGGAGCCAATCAAACCTAGATGATGATCTTGGTTTGAAGCATGGTTGCAAGAGTTTGTCAGCACTGGAAGATCACCACTACTAAACATCCACCACCATAAACATCACCACCACATAAATATCATTGCCAAATCGAATACCTAACCGTCATAGATTTTAAACTTCAACTTCATCATTGCCAAATCGAATACCCAACATCATTTTTTTTAACTTGCCTTTCAACTTCAACATAGATTTTCAAAACCCAACTTCAACTCAAATTCAATCCCACCAATTCTAGGTCTTTATACCACTCCAATTTTGAAAAACCCACCTTGTTAAATCTCTTTTGCACTCATCTATGCAGTTTTCAAAATTGTCTTTTCTCTCCTACAATGGCTACTAGGCGACGTGGAGGTGAAAGGAGAGGAAGGAGAATGGGATGAAGTCTACGATTGTGATGGGATTAGGAGGGAGAGTGGTGTTGGCAGTAGAATTGGCATTATCAAGGAAAGTGGAGACAGCGGCATTGAGGTCTCACTAGTGAGACCCTGTTAGGTTCATCAACAGATTGTGGTGTCGAAGATTTACATTTTCGTTTTGAAGATTTATAGGTTGGTTGGTTTTGATTATGTTAGCTTGGATATGTTGGTTGGTTTGATACTTTGTTTCATTGTTGTGGTTGAAAATGTTTATCTGCTGTAGACTATCTAATTTTACCAATGTTGGGATTAATTGATGTTATGACCTAATATGTTATGTTGTAACTTGAATTATATGTCGTAACATATAAACTATGTTTTGTAACAAATTTAATGCAGAAATAAAAACAACAGTAAAGTAAAATCAACACAATAGATCATTTTTAACGTGATCTGGTGTTATTTTATATCTACAAAGCTTTGCTCAGAGAGATCAACTATTAATGACTATACAAATACAACCTACTTGACTTATTCAATCCAAGACTCCCTCTTAGAATCAATACAATATGAAGTATACGTTCATTGGCGTTGTTTAAGCAAACTCCCCTTGTCTTCATAGGTGATAGCAGCTTGAACTCCCTTTAACCCATGAGTTCGTTTCCTGTCTCCGTGGCCAAACATCTTATTATCCCAACAAACACTTACTCTAGACTCTCCAACCTTACAAGCCTAAGTCTAACACACAAATTTAGAGAACAAGACTCTTTAAGTGTTACAATGAATATCACTAAATCTCTTAATGTATATGCACTGTTTTCCCTCGCGAAAACCTCACAAATAAACTACCTAGAGTCAAGAACCTCTGAGTCACCAATACATGCAGTTGGTAAGATAAACTCTCTCACGATCTACACTTTAAATTACATATTGTTGACGTTCGGAAACGGTCAACCAGAGATTCTGGGGCACAGACTGCGAGCTTGGTAATTAAAGGGTGATCGTACTAACGGAAGTGTGATAAATGAATAATTAATAAGGTTCAAGGTTGGTGGTGATTAATTCAGGTGAAGGAATGTCGGTCGTGGAGGTTGGTTGAATTTAATGAGATGATCAATGAGAGATTAAAAAGAAAGAGAGAGAGAGAGAGAGAGAGAGAGAGAGAGAGAGAGAGAGTAAATACAAGACACAAGGGTTTTTTATGTGGTTCGGTGACTGCACCTACATCCACGATCACTTTGGGATAATTCCGGCAGAGTGACGATTCTCTAGTAGTTTTCAGCTTGTTTGTACAGTAAAATGTCTCCCATATTTATAGAGAGGGGGAGATGACAATAGAAAATACAAAAGAAAGTTACACACGTTACTAGCAACGGCTAGTTTTAACTAATCCTGATATAGCCATGTTGCATTAATTGTAAAGGTAATCACTGTTATCTTCTTGCACATGTTTGCATTTAATATACAAGGAGAGGCCTGCACTTCATTGAATGTTTCTGGGTAATTGTGCAGGCAGTTTCCGACGGGAAATCATGAGAGTTGGTAATTCTGATGACTTGCTGCACACGACATCCCCTAAATAGGCTCTCTGATTAGTCAGGTGACGCGTGCTGGAGGTATATCGACGTGGTCAGGAGAGGAGACTTAGAAGGTCTGGGGGCTCTCGCGATCTCGCGACCTGGGCGGCCTCGCGAGCTCGACGAACTGGCGATGCGGGCAGGACACATGCTTGGGAGGTCTGGTAGCTGTTGCGAGCTCGCGGCCTGGACGGGCTCGCGAGCTAGGCTTCACACTGCTGGTCCCGATCTCGGGCCCTTTGGACCTTCGCTCCTGTTCAAGCGTCTGGGGCTTATACTGGCACATTTGGACAAAGAACGAGGAAATGGGCATAACATCAAGCGCTCCAGCTCTCTGTGCGTTCTGCGGACTGGGAGCTGATTCAAACACATGATTGGCGCCCATTTTCGAACTTTCTGGCGTCGTTTCAACTTCTGCACTGTAACCGTTGACACGTGGCGTTCACTCAGGCGTTGGGGCCATAAACGTGCCTTGGAACCGTACACATTTAATGTGCACGTCTTGTAACTGACATGCATGACGGCACATGACCAAGATTGGTGCTGGGCCGTTGGATTTTTGACGGTTATGCCTCAGTGTCAGATCAGACGGCTGGGGATGGATGTCCTGGCCTATATAATTCAGAGGTCTTTTCCATTCCCTTTTTTTGCTTTTCTGATATGACATTGGTACCCTCTTCTCACCATTCTTCTTCTCTGTTTCTTCTTTTCACTACTCAACAACCTCTTTGGACTCCGCTGTTTCAAGGATCATCCATCATTTCCAGCAAGCCATTTACAGCTCGAGCAAGGTAATCTTACTCTGACTTTGGTCTTTCATGCTTTTTGAAGATTTGTTTCTGGTTTGTAAGACTAGCTTCTGTCCTCGTACTGTGTCTGTGAGCCACTGCGTGTCTGTCTTGCCTTTAAAAATTTGTTGTGTTTGTTGTTTGAGTACTTGTGTTCACTAGGGGCGACCTGACTATCAGCCTGACTACCCCACATCGTTGTTGATGAACTTGTGAAGTTCGTTTCTGGATTTTTCTTGCTAGGAGTTGCACTTTGTGGACTGTATAGTGCTGGTTCATTTAGGGTCTTTGTTACCAGTTGACGTTGCTTAGGTATTTTTGATGAGAATGTCCTTGTGCTGCCTGATAGGGTACCTGTAGACATAGAGTTAGCAACACAAACATTTAGGGGGACATAGTACCTGATGGGCCCACGTCCCCGCCCTCCGTCGCCTTCGGTGGCCAAGTGTGCGACCTGACGCATAGGACAATAGCTCTAGGAACTTTTCTGTGCTTGCTAGGCTCAGCATGCTGTAAGCGTTCTGATGTCGTTCATTCTGTGTTGTAGATGTCAGGTCGCTCACGTTCTGGTCGAGGCAGGGCTTCTGCTTCTAGGAGGCAGGCAGGGCGCCAGACTAGTGAAGCCGAGGCTACGACCTCGCGAGCTAGCGGGTTTATCGAGGAGGTCGCAGGAAGGGATGAGGTCGTTGAGAGGGAAGACCCACATCCTTTCACTCATACACCTTCAAACATTTCCCTCTCGATGCTGGAGGCTTGGGCTCGAGAGTTCAGCTTCCCCTTGGGGTGCCGAGCTAACGTCCCCAAGGCCAATGATCGAGCAGCTTATCCTCCTGCGGGCTTTGTTGCGATCAGTCGCGAAGCATATGGAGCTCGGATTTAGGTTCCCGGTCCCTGGCTATCTCAGGAACCTTCTGAATGACCTGAAGCTTGCCCCATTTCAACTGACCCCGAACTTGTACGCCTACTTAACCACTTTAGCAGCGGCGTTCGTCAAGCACGGGCTCGGGCCCCCTACACCTCGCATCCTCCGCAGCGTTTTCAGCTTCAAGGGGATCTTCGAAAATGACGGGCTTTACTACGTTACGCCACGTCAGCATTCCCAATATAGGGCATATTTACCCCAGGACTGCATCAAGTCCAATGTGGGGGAATATAAGTCTAACTGGGCCCTGGTCACGTGTACTTCGCTTGCAGGGCTGGACAATAGGAGTTTCGTGCTGAAGCCTAGTAGTTAGAGACCTGTAGCATATAGAAATAGTGATACAAGCACTAGAATATTTTTTTTTTTTTTTTTTTTAAACGAGCTAGCTTTTGCTTTGCAGGTGTCGCTACCCCTAAGTACAAGCTTAGAGGGGACGAGCTCGCTGTCCTGGATGCTTATGCAGCGGCCAAGAGACCAAGCGACGATTTCTTCCCCTCCGGTAGCGAGCTGGTAGAGCGGGGCCTCGCACCATCTGCCACAAGTCCTCTCTTGGATATAGTCCAGCACTTGGGGATACGAGGGGAAAGGTCCGAGGTTCATTCCGTCCTTGCTGCTCCTGAATAGTCTGAGTCAGATCCGCAGCCCCTGCAATGAAGGTCTCCGAGCACGAGCTTCTTTACCAGCACATCTTCGGGCGACATGGGAAGGCTCACGATGTCCGTTCCTCCTCTTAGGTCGGTTCCACCTACCGAGGCGACCGAGGTCGTCGAGGTGGATGACACTTCCTCAGACCGCTCACAAAAAGCGCCCTCTCAGCCTGCTGCAGCTGCTCCTTCTCCGGCCAGGTCAACTGTGACTCCTCAAAAGCGGGCTGCCCCATCTGGAGGGCAAAGTCCTTCCCCAACAAAGAGGGCTGAGGTTTCTGTTGAGGGGGGTTCACCTGTAGAGCAGGAGCCTGAGGCCCTGGTCAGGAAAAGAAAGGGAAGGCCATAGCTGAGCCCCCGGCCCAAAAGCAGAAGGGTGTCATTGAGGTCCGCAAGCCCGGATAAGTTGTTATTGGCAGGGAGCCGGGCACTGGGGCTCCTGGACGACCTGCGAGGCCTGCAAGGGGGTCACGGGGAGACTCCGAGCTGCACCCCGATGCGGCGAAGGAGATGGAGTATTTAAACAGCTTCATGGAGCTCGTGCCTGAAGTGATGGGGAAGTGCGATCCGGAGCTACAGAGACCCGAGCTCTCAGGCCGGAACCTTGTGGGTTTTGCAGCTCATCATGCTGCGCTGGTAAGGCTTAAACCCCTTTACACTTTGATCTTTCTCTATTCAAATTTTACCATCTTTTTGCTCTTTCAGTTGAGTATGGCGACGGTGAAGCTGATGAGGGAGGTAGACGATCAGCTTGGTGAGAGAGAGGCCTTTAGGGTGTCCAAGGTGCAGTTCGAGGAGGAGAGGAAAGCATTGCAGGACGAAATCAACCTCCTCCAGAAGGAGCACGAAGAGCTCACGGCCAAGCTCCGAGATGCTGATGCGGCCTTGTCACAAGAGACTGCCCGTAGGGAGGCTGCTACCTCTGAAGTCAGCAAGGCCCATAACGAGCTGAAGCAGGTAAAGGGCGAGCTAGTGCTGCACAGAAGAAAGTAGAGGTTGCTGAGAGTAAAATAAAACAGCAACAGCGGGACTTAGCTTCAACCAAAGAGAAGTTCGCAGGGGTCGAGGAGAAGCTGGCTGATGTAGAGGGGAAGCTGGCTCAGACTGAGGCGGGCATTGAGACCCAGTTAGCTAAGGAGCGGGACAGGGTTGGCGAAGAGGTCGAGAGGGCGTTCCTGTTCAGCATGTGGGAGCGTTACCCGGACTTGGACTACTCCTTCTTTGGGCCAATTGGTGTCCAAACAATCCAGGAGTTCGTGGAACTTGCTGCCAGCGCTCAGGGTGCGCAACATGCTGATACTTCCCCTGTTCCTCCAGCTGATCCATCTGCTGTCCCAGTCCCTCCACCAGAACAGATCCTCGAGGGACCTTCAGCTTCCGAGGACCCTCCAATGACTGAACCCCCAGTGGAAGCCCCTATTGATCCTGCTGCTCCATCGGACGCACCAGCTGGTGTCTAGGACATTTCAACTCCATTTATTTGTTTCATTCCTCGTTATTTTTATTTTGTTGGAATTTGAACAGTGAGCTTTGAAGCTCGAAATTATAGTATTGGATCCCCTGCAAATTTTAATACTTTGTCCAAGTATGGGAAATGTAGTATGCATGTCTTACTTATATGATGGGTAACTAGCAGATTTAAGTAATAGACACATCATAATAAGTACTAAAATTTGTTAAGTAAACCACAATCGTGAAAATCATGTTAACTTACGAGCTTGCCGATTGCAGTAAGTTATAATAATAACAGTATGTTAGCTCGTAAGAGTTTGAGTTTGGCAAATAGCTCAATCGAGCAAAGTACCTGTTCTTGCAAGTAACGTAGTTGGACGACCCTTAAAGAATAGACATGAACTTACAGTCAGTGGGGGGCTCGGAATTCCCTTAACTTATATGTTGCACTGACGTTGAGTGAGTTTGACAGCAGCATTTTCCCAAATTTTGAGATCCCAACCTATGGCAGTATTTGCAGTTCAAGGGCGAGCCCCCTTTCACGGGTGAGCCCTTTTCCGCGAGGTCGCGAGGCAACTTTATATATTAGAGGCGTGGCCTTACCCCCTCCCGCGAGGTCGTGGGGCAATGATTCGCGAGTTCGCGGGCAGCTTTATATTTAGAGGCGTGGCCTTACCCCCTCCTGCGAGGTCGCAGGGCAATGATTCGCGAGTTCGCGGGTAGCTTAATATATTAGAGGCGTGACCTTACCCCCTCCCGCGAGGTAGCGGAGTAATGATTCGCGAGTTTGCTGGTAGCTTTATATATTAGAGGCGTGGCCTTACCCCCTCCCGCGAGGTCGCGGGGCAATGATTTGGTTGCAGGTAATGGCGGCTGCGAGCTAAGAAATGAGTTTAACACTTGCTGATGTAAACCTTCGTAGTGAGGATAATATGAGTAAGTCGAGCATTGACTGCTGGGGGATCCTTGAATGAGGTTTGTGGGCATTCCTTGCCAGAATATGTACGTGACTTTGGCAAGCATTTCCATGCAAGTGTTTTAGTTGCAAATGGTTCATTGGATGTTTGCACAGATGTCTTCAAGGAATAATATATATATGCACATATGATGATAAACTGCAGCTCATTTTCTTGAGAAAGAGATTTCATTAACTTTGCTCTTTTTAACATGTACATTTGCTGGTTCAACCAGTTTGCTTTCTGCATCAAATATGACACATACAACAGAAAACAAGTGAAAGCATGTTTACAGACAATTGTCAAAAGAAATCATGTACGAAGTTAGAGCAGGCTGATAGTTCTTATGTGTAATAGGGCCGCAGGTGTTTAGCATTCCAAGCTCGGGGTAGCTCCGATCCATCCATATTGGTCAAGTGATAGGCTCCATTTTTCAGACTCTGCTTGACGAGGTACGGTCCCTCCCAGTTAGGTCCGAGCGCTCTATCACTTGCCTTGCGAGCTCTTGAGAGGACTAATCTGAGAACGAGGTCCCTTGCCTTATAGCTTCGAGCTCGCACCTTCTTGTTATAATACCTGACAACTTTTTGTTGGTACACTGCTACCCTCATACGAGCTATTTCCCTCGCTTCCTCGGCTAAGTCTAGACTGGCAGCGAGCAGCTGGTCATTGTCCTTAGGTCGGAATGAGACTCTTCGCTGGCTGGTGACTTTAAACTCTGCTGGGATCATGGCCTCCGTTCCGTAGACCATGGAAAATAGGGTTTCACCCGTCGAGCTACGAGCTGTGGTCCTATATGCTCAGAGGACTTTTTGCAATTCGTCCACCCAAGCCCCTTTCTTGCCTCTAGCTTGGTCTTCAAAGTCTGTTTGATGATCTTGTTCACAACCTCGACTTCACCGTTGGCCTGAGGGTGGTCCACAGCTGAGAAGCTTTTCACTATTCCGAGCTCGTTGCAGAAGTCTATGAATTGCTCGCTGGTGAACTGAGTCCCATTGTCTGTTACGAGCTGTTGAGGGATCCTAAACCTGCAGATGATGTTGTCCCACACAAACTTCTCTATCGTCATTGTGGAGATCTCTGCCAGCTCCTTAGCTTCAGCCCATTTGGTGAAGTAATCCACGACAACTACAACATGCTTGCAACTTCCTCGAGCTGTGGGCAAGGGCCCGATGAGGTCCATTCCCTAGATTGCGAAAGACCATGAACTCACCATCTGCTGGAGGTAGGCTGGTGGAGCTCGCGAGATTTTAGCAAACCTCTGGCACTTATCGCACTTATTCACGAGATCTATGACATCTTGCTTCATAGTCGGCCAGTAGAACCCCTGTCTGAGGGCTTTCTGAGCTAAGGATAATACTCCGGTGTGGTTCCCGCAGTGACCCGCATGAATATCATTCAGCACTACCTCACAGTCCTCATCATCTATACATCGTAGTAGCGGGGTCGAGAATCCCTTCTTGTACAACCTGTCATCATAAATGCAGTATCGGGCTGCTTTAGCTCGTATGCGGTGAGCTTCCAATTTGTCTTCAAGCAGCTTCCCTTCCTGCAAGTAGCCTAATAACGAGCTCATCCAGGAGTTAGGCCGGACTTGCATGAACATCATTACCTCTTTGTCCTCGATGCTCGGAGTCGGTAGGAATTCCACAGGAATAGATTCCAGGAGATCAGCATCTTAGGAGGCCGCTAAGCGGGCTAGGGCGTCTGCATTAAAATTCTGGGCCTTGGGAATCTGATTCACTTCAAACCCCTTGAAAGCCCCCAGCAACTCCTTAACCTTTTGGAGGTATTCTGACATCTTCTGACCCTTGGTCTAATACTCTCCCCTGACATGGCAAACAACAAGTTGAGAGTCACTGAAGACCTTTACCTATTCAGCTCGCATTTCCTTTGCCAGGCGGAGTCCGGCAAGCAACGCCTCATACTCGGCCTCATTGTTGGTTGCCCGGAATCCAAACCTTAAGGCACTCAGGATCTTGTGGCCTTCTGGGCTGATCAGCATTACTCCAGCCCCTGAGTTGTGCTCGTTAGAGGATCCATCCACATAAAGTTCCCAAGTCTAACCACTTACTAGCTCCTCCTGCTCCGGTACTGGCCCTGTGAACTCCACAATAAAATCTGCAAGTGCTTGGGCCTTGAATGCCGTCCTAGGCCTGTACTCTATGTCGAACTGAGCGAGCTCGACGGCCCATTTGAAGAGCCTGCCCGAAGTATCTGCTTTCTGGAGGACTTGCCTGAGAGGGTACTGCGTGAGGATCTCTATCTGATGAGCTTGGAAGTAAGGACGTAGCTTCCTCGAGGCGGTCACTAGGCAATATGCGAGCTTCTCCATTTGTGAATATCGGGTCTCCACATCAACTAGCCTTTTACTGATGTAGTACACAGGCAGCTGCATCTTCTCTTCTTCTTTCACCAAGGCTGCGCTGAGGGCATGTTCAGATACACCCAAATATAGGAACAACTTCTCCCCATCCTTTGGCTTGGACAGAAGAGGAGCCTGGCCCATATACTCCTTCAACCTCTGGAATGCCTCTTCACAATGCTCAGTCCATTCAAAGTTCTTGGCCTTCTTTATTGCTTCGAAGAAAGGCACGCATTTGTCAGTAGCCTTCGAAATGAACCGGTTGAGAGCTGCGACCTGGCCGTTAAGACTCTGCACATCCTTGATTCTGGAGGGGGACCTCATCTTCACAAGCGCCCTGATTTTCTCCGGATTGGCCTCTATCCCCCTGCTATTCACCATAAACCTAAGGAACTTACCAGATGCTACCCTAAAGACACACTTCAGGGGATTTAATTTCATCCGATAATTTCTGAGGACTCTGAACGTCTCATCCAGGTCGCGGACATGATCTGCTGCTTTCTGGGACTTTACCAGCATGTCATCTACATACACCTCCATGGTCTTCCCAATCTGCTCCTGGAACATGGAGTTGACCAGTCGCTGGTAGGTCGCTCCTGTATTCTTCAGTCCGAAGGGCATCGCCCTGTAACAGTACAGCCCCCTATCAGTGACAAAAGAGGTGTGTTCCTCGTCCTGCGGGCTCATGGGGATTTGGTTGTATCTTGAATAGGCGTCTATGAAACTCAAGAGTTGGTGCCCTGTTGTCTCATCTACCAGCTAATCAATCTTGGGTAGCGGGAAGCTATCTTTCGGACAAGCCTTGTTTAGGTCGGTGAAGTCAATGCAGGTCCTCCACTTTCCGTTCTTCTTTTTCACGAGGACCGGATTTGAGACCCAAACAGGATAACGGGCCTCCCTGATGAACCTGTTAGTCAGCAGCTTCTCGACCTCTTCCTTCAGAGCTGCATAGCGTTCGGGGTCATCGGCCTCCTCTTCTGGCGGACTGGCCTGTGCTGGGGATCTATATTCAGTCTGTGGCACATAACACCAGGATCTATCCCCACCATGTCTTCGTGATTGCAGGCGAAGACATCAAGGTTCATCTTCAGGAACTCTACGAGCTCAGTCTTCACTTCTGGTAGCAAGTCTCTTCCCACTTTCACACATCTCTCCGGGTCTACCTTACTAACCTGTAGGTCCTCTAGCTCTTCAATAGGTCCTGTGGCCCTATTTGCGTCCACCTCGCGAGGATCAAGGTCGTCGCTCACCCCTGTTTCAGAGATAGCTTGTGGTTGGCCACCTAAAACCACATTTACTTTCTTTCCTCGAACTCCCATCTTCATCGCATCTTCATAGCATCGCCTAGCCAACTGCTGCTCTCCCTTGACACAGCCTATCCCGTTGGGGGTTGGGAACTTGACCGTCAGTGTCTTAGTGGAGGTGACCATGTCTAGCTCGTTCATCAAAGGTCGCCTCAAGACCACGTTGTACGCTGACGGACTGTTGATAATCAAGAAGTCCGTAAGGGCTGTAGCTTGTCGGCCTAGTTCTCCGAGGGTGAGAGGTAGTTTAATTTGGCGCATCGGTATCACTGCATCTCCCATGAATCCATAGAGGGGTTCTGGTGAGGGTGTTAACTGCTCAGTCCCTAATCCCATTTGGTCATAACAGTCTTTATACATGATATTGATCGAGCTTCCAGTGTCGATCATTATCCTTCGTACTTCAACGTTACTGATCTGGGCCCGGGTTACAATTGCATCGTTGTGGGGCCAGCGTACTCCCCTCTCGTCCTCTTCCGTGAATACAATGCTATCTGAGGATGCCTTTGCCTTTTTGATGGGTCCCTCATCTCCTCCATATTTTGCCAGCAGGGTATGGTTGGCTTCTCGCACGTACCTCTGGTGTGACCTGTTTGATGTACCTGCCATATGGGGTCTACCATAAATAGTAAAAATCGTTCTTACAGCGGGCTCACGCTCGGACTCCAGAGCTCGCTGAGGCTGCTGTTGCTCGGGCTGCTGGTCTTGGTTCTGAGGTCGTTGGTGTTGAGGTTGCCTGCCAGTAGGCTATACGACATA
Organism: Litchi chinensis; assembly: GCA_019925255.1. Lineage (NCBI taxonomy): Eukaryota > Viridiplantae > Streptophyta > Magnoliopsida > Sapindales > Sapindaceae > Litchi > Litchi chinensis. The sequence continues at coordinate 36,531,518 of CM034463.1, read as the reverse complement.
CTCTCCCAGGCGATCTCGTCTTATGAGTTCTTCGATGGCATCTCTCAACTGCCAACAGTCTAACGTGTTGTGCCCGTTCTCATTATGGTAGACACAGTACTTCCTCGGGTCCCGGCGTCGGTTGGGGTTTGCAGTCGGGGGTGGCTTCCCGAAGTTCTCCCTGTTTCTCTCTGCGGCGAAGATCCTGTCTTGCCTATCCGACAGTATACTATAGTTCTCGTATCGATTCAGGCGCCGAGGTCGCTCCCCCCTTGGCTTTGGTCTAGCCCGCTTCGCTACAATATGGGCGGTCTGAGGTCTCTGTTCCCCCGGCCTATCACCGCTATGGTTCTTCCTTTTCTCGCGGTGGGGACTGCTCGCTTCACCCCTTTGACCGCTGGGTTTCTTGGCCCCGAAGGCTTTTTCCCATCTGATCTCCTTGGCAGCCCTTTCATAAAACTCCCCCAGATCCTTCACCGGGGATTTGTAAATGCTTTCCTATAGCTTCCCATCCTTCCTGAGCCCTGTAGAAATGGCTGTTAAAATACTCTCGTCAGAGGGCATTTCTACATTACTCACCTCCTCTCTGAACCGAGTGATGTAATCCTTTAGGGATTCATTTTGCTTCTGGAAGATGGTGGAGAGGTGGCAGGCCGGCGCGAGCTGCTTCCTCAAGGCCTTATATTGGTCCAGGAACCTCTTCTGACATTCTCTCCAGCTTCCGATGCTGCGGGCTGGAAGGCCTTTAAACCAAGCTCGCGGAGCATCCTTTAGAGTAGCTGGGAATACTCGGCACTTTACCAGCGGGTCATCTGTCTGAAGATCCATCTACACATTGAAGGCGTCCAAGATGATCGTAAGGATCCGTCCTGCCGCTGTATGAGGGGATATTGAGGAGTTTAAACTTTGCTGGCAAGGGTACTGTCAATCTTCCCTGTTTTGGCCTCCAGGTCGAGCTTCCAATTGCTGGACCCTTTGTAATAACTCCTCTACCACTGGGTCTTGGGTCAGGATCGCCGACTGGGGTTCCATCTACTGGTACTCTCCTGCTCCCCCAGGTGGCGGTTTTGCGATCCATCCTCCTCGCCGAAAGCTTCTACATGTCTGGTGGCCCTCTGCGACTCGGGCTCATAACCTGTACGGCGACCGCGAACTCGCTCTAGCCCACGACTACCTTCTTCGCGCTTAGCGCCCTCGTTGCTCACCCTTGCCCTTATCTCGTTCGGGCGAGGTGAGATCTCGAGTTCCTGGTTTCGCCCCTTGGCTCTCCTTGGGTGTCGGTTTGAGGAGCGGGCTGATCCTTCAGTCAGCGACCTTTCCCTAGCGGCTACCCCCTCTGGAGTTGGGATCTCTTCTGAAGGTTGATGGCGAGCTCTGCCTGGTGGTGCGACCTCCACCTGTCTTTGCACCGCACGGGCTTGGACTTCTACCAACACCCTGACTGTCATCGTTAACTCCCTTACTGTATCTTCCAAAGCTCACTGGCGCTGCTGCCATTCCTGAGCGACCTCGTTTCCAGAAGGTGAGGCGCTCTGCTGATCTTCTCGAATTTCATGTCACTCATCCGCCACTCCGACACTCCTCGTTGCCTTGATTCTAGCCATCACAAACAAATGTAAGTAAATGTGAAATAGTAACTAGATAGAGACTACCAGATCGCTGTTGGGCCCTCCTTCTAGCGCCAAAAGATGTTGACGTTCGGAAATGGTCAACTAGAGATTCTGGGGCCCAGACTGCGAGCTTGGTAATAAAAGGGTGATCGTACTAACGGAAGTGTGATAAATGAATAATTAATAAGGTTCAAGGTTGGTGGTGATTAATTCAGGTGAAGGAATGTTGGTCGTGGAGGTTGGTTGAATTTAATGAGATGATCAATGAGAGATTAAAAAGAAAGAGAGAGAGAGAGAGAGAGAGTAAATACAAGACACAAGGGTTTTTTACGTGGTTCGGTGACTGCACCTACATCCACGGCCACTCTGGGATAATTCTGGCAGAGTGACGATTCTCTAGTAGTTTTCAGCTTGTTTGTATAGTAGAATGTCTCCCATATTTATAGAGAGGGGGAGATGACAATAGAAAATACAAAAGAAAGTTACACACGTTACTGGCAACGGCTAGTTTCAACTAATCCTGACATAGCCATGCTGCATTAATTGTAAAGGTAATCACTGTTCTCTTCTTGCACACGTTTGCATTTAATATACAAGGAGAGGCCTACACTTCATTGAATGTTTGTGGGTAATTGTGTAGGCAGTTTCTGACGGGAAATCATGAGAGTTGGTAATTCTGATGACTTGCTGCACACGACATCCCCTAAATAGGCTCTCTGATTAGTCAGGTGACGCGTGCTGGAGGTATATCGACGTGGTCAGGAGAGGAGACTTAGAAGGTCTGGGGGCTCTCGCGATCTCGCGACCTGGACGGCCTCGCGAGCTTGACGAACTGGCAATGCGGGCAGGACGCATGCTTGGGAGGTCTGGTAGCTGTTGCGAGCTCGCGACCTGGACGGGCTCGCGAGCTAGGCTTCACACTGCTGGTCCCGATCTCGGGCCTTTTGGGCCTTTGCTCCTGTTCAAGCGTCTGGGCTTATACTGGCCTATTTGGGCAAAGAACGAGGAAATAGGCATAACACATATAAAATACTGCAAGCACTCTCGAAGTTTCTGCACTTGTATTGTGCGGCTTGCACACTGAAAAATTGACACACTAGTCTATATTCTCTGTCTATTTATACACATATGCACCACATATTTTCTGTTAAGAGAATAACCTAAAAGTTAATTCTAGAAAGTAATTGATAGAGAATAAAATCTACATTAATAAGAATGAAACTAAAGAAGGAAACTTCCTTGTTTTGTCTCCATTGACTAAATCTTTGATTCCTATTGTTCTTGCACATCCATTTCTGGAAATATAAGAAATAAATAAAGTTTCCTACAAGACAAAAGATTAGTTGATAGATAAAATACTTTCCATAGCCATGGAAAGATATTTTCCAAGTTTAAAAGGTCAATGATAAGAAAATTTCATTATATAAAGATATTTCAATTAAACCAAAACTATAAGGAAATTAAGCACTTTATTCATGGTAATTACATTAATGAATAATCACAAAATCATTCACTAAGTCAGACAAACATCATACAAACGAGAATAAAGCAGTTATGAAATTATTCAGAAAAATTGTACTGTAAACAGTCAGGAAAAATTTGTTAGAACATTAAAACTGATGTTGCAACATTAATCTGCTTGTTATAACTTAGACAATAGTAACATAGAATATGAACACACTATTGTCCATGTAAACATATACTTTCCATAAGTTTTGCTGCACAAACAAAGTCAATCATCAAAGTCTTACAATAAAACCTAATGTCATAAGGTGCCAATAACATAAGATAATGATACCATAAGATCAACTTCAATGCCTTAAGATGTCAACTACAGTGCACCACACACATGTGCACTAACAATCTCCCCCTTTTGCATTATTTATGGCAAAATCATATTATCAAACAAAACACCATGAAAAACATTTTTTTTTTTCTTGCAAACAAAATCAGTTCACTGAAACTATTCTCCCTTTTTGCAAACATTTTTTTTTTCTTGCAAACAAAATCAATTCACTTCATAATCAAGATTCCAAAAACAAACTACTCCCCCTGAAATTGTTCTCCCTTTTTGCATTAACTTTCAGCTCCCTCTATCTCTTACAACTCAACTTCTTTAAGAAAACCATTCTCCCCCAATATCAAAAGATACAAAAAGAATCAAACATTTCTCCCCCTTTTTGGCATAAAAGGGCCAAAACAATCACAACAAAACAAAACATAAATGGGGCAAAACAAACACAAGAGATTTGAAAATTGAACAGAGCTGATTTTGGTCTAAACATCCTGCAAACGAAAAACAAAGAGTTCTAATAGAACACAGAGAGTAATGTTACAATAAGAATGAAACATGTCATAACGTTCACTTACTAGTTTAAACATCTGAATAAAATCAACCATAGAAAATTATAAAGTTCAACAACTAAAAAATAATTTAACTCATTGAACAGACATATTTAATGTTTCCTCTTTTTAGACTTGGATTGAGCTGCTGATGTAGATGACTTATATACAACTTTCAGCCCTGCCAATTTTTCAAGTAACTGCTGATATGCCTTGTCCAACCTTTCCAAGGGAGACTTTACAGGTTAAGCTGTTGCATTAGAGGAACCTACTACTTGAGTGCTGGTTGATGTAGCTAAATTACTCATTGTGGACTATTGGACAACTGGCTTAGAGGCTGAAATTGAAGAAGCCTTTTTCTTCTTGTGTGAGCTGGTCCTTTTTTCATTAGAGGGTGCCTCTCATTCTCCATCATCTACCACTTCTAACTTTAACCTGAACATAACAAGGTTGAGGCTAACACCAATAATAGTCTTAGTAGGGAGAATTAATGGAAGTTAGTTATCAAATAAGGAAACGCAAACTTCTATGCTTTCTTCTCCCTTTTTACAAATGAAGTAACATAAGTAACATGATCATAGCTCTCAAGTTAGTCTTAACACCTATAATATTAAAAAAAAGAATGTCATTTGATTTGTCACGTTAGAATAATTATTGATTGGCAACCAGTTAGTCATGACAATCTCGTGTAGTGCAGAGCATTTCAAAATCAAATTAGAGGTCTTTAAAGAATTTGAATTAAACCACTTATTAATCTATTCTTGTAGCTCAGCAGCTATGTTAGTTTGTTTATACTCCTTATCAAACTCAGGAATAGAATAAGTATTAGTAATCTTAAGAAAGTCTCTAATGGCATGAGGGGCAAAATCATACATATGACCTACATATATACTTTGTGTTCAACAAACACATCCTCCTCTTCATCAATTATGTTAGCATAAAATTCCTCAACAACCTTAGACACATAGCCTTTGATATTTGTCACATTATTCATCCACTCCTGTTCCTATAACACCTTAAGCACACTTAAAGACTTGAAACTCATCACATCAATGTTTTTCTCAATAAAACTTTTGTTTTGGTACACCTTAAACATATCTTCTTGTTCCTTCTTGAAGAAGTTAAAAGAATAAGCCTTAGAAGAAATGTACCAATTTTCAGGAGTATGTTTTGTGCCTTTGATAGGAATTGGTTCAGCTTCTTGTGCTGGTGCCTTTCCTTTGTCAAAAATGGGTTCAGGGTTGTCTTCTGACTTTTCTTCCTCACTTAACAATTCATCTGAACCTTCATCCTTTGAGTCGGATTGTGATTCCTTTAAAGAAGATGATGAGAAACTCGTTGGTTGCTTTCCTTTCGACTTAGTCACTGTTGAAAAGCCCAAAATCAGTTCTAGTGGAGAAGGCAATGTAGAAGATTGAACAAGTTATTCTTGAGGTAGATTGTTAACCTCCATTGATTCACTAAGGTCCACAAAAGTAGTACTTGGTTCACCACAGATAGTTCTGATTTGATTTGACCTTCTCGTTAGAGTTGAGGACTTGATAACACCCTTCTTAGACTTTATTGTTGCAGTTGCAACACTTGTTCTCTGAGTAACAACATAAACAAGACAGAGCAAACACACAAGAGACGTGGTAAAAAGTGAATGAAATTGATTATGGTTAATGTAAAACCCTAACCCTCATATATATATATATATATATATAGACTGACCACCAATCAGGAAATATCAATTTAAATTTCAAATTAAATATTTTCCTTACCAAAAACACCATCAAATTAGGAAATTCAAATTTTAAATCAAACTAAAATTTAAATCCCCATCTAATTAGGAAATTTGGTCAAAACAATTAGTTTTAACATTTAACAATCTTAGAAATTATCAATTAACTTGCAACTCACAAAATAAAAATTAACCCTATCAATTTTGATTCATTTTCCTGATTTCCTAAGAAAATAAAGATATTTTCTCTTTTGAAAAATAATATTAAGCTCCCTACTAATATTCAAGCTCATATTCAAAAATAATATAAAATGTAAAAATCAATTAATGTCTTATGTCAGTCCATCAAACAAATTCTCTTATCCTGTGAGCATATGATGAATTAAATCAATTGAAAAACCACTAATATATTCATTTTCATAGATCCTGAAACGAACAATGTTTCATTTTGCGTCCTAACTTAAGCTTTCAAGTTGTAGCATGTCACTTAAATGTTTGAACATCCATTTTTTCTATTTTTGACATGACTTCATAAGTTGCATTACTAGCTTTTCCAATTGATTTTTTCTTTCAAGCTTGTGCAACTAAAATTTTATTTTTCATTTTTTAACAGAGGTCTCCCACAGTTAGATAGCTTTCATACTGTCATTGAGATAGCCATATTTCATGATAGATTATCTTCTCCATATTTGTGATACAAAGACCTAAATTACTCATGACTATCTTTCACACATCAGTAGAGGTAGCTCTTTCGTAACATGGGACCTAAAAAGCATTTGACACTTTACACACAAAGGATCATTCCAAGTTTTCACTATGAAAGTCCAAATTAACAAAATTCATTTAGGGTCAACTCCAAGGAAAACTTGTAAAATAAACATCAACTAATACATCTTTCAACCAAACAACAAACATTATGTAAGAATATGAAATCAATTGTATGAGTTCACCTTCATTTTTTTTCTTGGAGAAAATATACTAAATTTTTAGAAAAATTTAGCAAGGAACTCATATCATTCACAAAAAAAAATCAAATCATATCAAGCAAATCCTTAAGGACTTCTTGAATGAATCAAATCTACATGCATCCTAGGGTTTTGTAAAAATATTTGCAAGTTGTTTGTCAGTTTCAACATGTTCCAAAACTATTTGCTTTTACTCAACCAAAACCCTAATAAAGTGATGTCTTATGTTTATGTGTTTAGTCCTAGACTGTTGAACAAAATTCTTTGAGATATTAATGGCACTTATATTATCACAAAACATAGTCAAAATCTTAGAAACAATACCATAGTCCTTCAATGTTTGTTTAATCTATATCAATTAGGTATAGCAACTACCTATAGCAATGTTCTCAACCTCTACAGTAGACAAAGAAATATAATTCTGTTTCTTACTATGCCATGCCACTAGATTGTTTCCAAGGTAGAAACACCCACCACTGGTGCTCTTTTTGTCATCTACATTACCTACCCAACTAGTATCATTGAAACCTATAAGATTTACATTAGAGTCATTAATATACTATAATTTAAAATTAGCTGTTTCACACACATATTTCAGCATCTTCTTTATAGCTGTAACATATAACTCCTTTAGCTTAACCTGGTAGCTTGCATATATACCAACACTGTAACCGATATTAGGTCTGCTTGCTATCAAATACAATGGACCTCCAATCATACTCTTATAAATTGTTGGATCAACATCAACTCCATCTTCATCCTTGAACAACTTCACAGTTGTTTCTATTGGAGTCCTAACAGACTTGTTGTTTTTTAATCCAAATTTATTTACTAAGTTTTTAGCATACTTGCTTTAAGAGATGAAAATCCCATTATCAAGTTACTTGACCTACAAACCTAAGAAAAAGTTCAGCTCTCTCACCATGCTCATCTTAAATTCCTCTTACATCTGCTTAATAAATTTTTGCACTTTAGATTGAAAAGTGGATCCAAATACAATATCATAAACTTACATTTGTGTAATGATAAGACTAGAGTCCAAGTGTTTAATGAACAAAGTTTTATCAACATTGCTCGTCTTATAGCCTTTCTCAATCAAAAAGTTTGTTAATCTTTATACCAAGCTCTAAGAACTTGCTTCAAACCACAAAGTGCCTTTTTCAGTTTAAAAATATAATTAGGAAAGTAAGGATCTTCAAAACCCTTAGGTTGCTCAACAAACACTTCCTTATGTAAAATTCCATTAAAAAATGTAGTTTTAACATTCATTTGGAACAATTTGAAACCAATAACACATGCAATAGCAAGCAACAATCTTATTGACTTGAATCTAGCAATAGAAACAAATGTTTCATTACATTTAACACCCTGAACCTAAGTATATCTCTGAGTAACTTGCCTAGCATTATTTATCACAATATTACTAAACTCATCAGTTTTATTCTTAAAAACCTATTTGGTATCAATGATATTAACATGCTGAGGTCTATACACTAGTGTCTAGACATCATTCCTAGCAAATTGCTCTAATTTATCATGCATGGCTTTCATCAAGAATTCATCATAAATAGCTTCTGTCACATTTTTTGGTTCAAAAAATGAATTAAAAAAAACATGTTGAACAACATTAACATGCTTTTTCCTAATGACTACATTCTTATCTAATTTACCAATAATAAACTCAACTGGATGATTTTTCTTGATCTTGGAGGAAGGTTCCTTAGGATCTTGAGCAATACCGGTTGAGACTTTTTCTCTTGTTCTGACTTTCTGTTGCTACAATGTTGTATCACCAGAATCATCTATTATGACTTTGTTAGTCTTTGTTGCAATTTGGTTAGATCCAATCACAACACCTAACTCATGGACAGATTCATCATCTATCAAGCTGACCACAATTTTCTTCTTAGTGCTCCCTATAAAATCAGCATTGTCATCAACAATCACATTCATAGACTCCATAACAGTATGAGTTTTCAAGTTGTAAAGGCGGTAAGCTCTACTATTTACTGAATAACCCAAGAAAATTCCATTGTTACTTTTGGAGTCAAACTTATCAAGTTGTTCCTTGTCATTTAAAATGTAACACACACTCCCAAATATATGAAAATAACTCAAGTTAGGTTTCTTACCTTTCAAGATCTGATAGAAAGTTTGCTTGGTACTTAGTTTGAGATAAACCTTATTGATTGTGTAACATGCTGTATTCAAAGGTTCTGCTCAAAATCTTTTGGTAACTTTTTTGTTATTTAACATGACTCTAGCCATCTCTTGTAAAGTCCTATTTTTCTCTCCACAACACCATTCTATTTAGGTGTCTTAGGAGCAAAAAACTGATGGGAAATCCAATGACTATCACAAAACTTAATATAGCTAGAATTCTCAAATTCTTTAACATATTCACTCTTAATTCTTTTAATTTTATGTTATATTTGATTGATTAGTTTAATACATAATTTTTTAAACATAGCAAAAGTGTCTGATTTTTCTCTTATGAATCAACTCATGTAAGCCTAGAAAAATCATCTATATAAATAAATACATATTTTTTACCTCTCAAGCTTTCCACTTGCATAGAACCCATAAGATCCATATGCAGTGGTTTCAACACACTTGATGTTCCAATGTTTGAACATTTTATGTGAACTCCTAACCTACTTTCCATGTTGACAAAGATCACATATCTTTGCTGATTTTTTTCACAACTTGGGAATACCTTGAATTGCACTTGCATTCAAAAGTTTAGTCAAAGATCTTATATTTAAATGACCTAATCTTTTATGCCTTAAAACTAATATCAGTATTTGATGCACTATGACAAGTGAATGAGCCAAGATATAAAAGTTATCAACAAATCTTTTTCCTTCCAATACACATTGGTTGGATTGATTCATAATAAGACATTAATCATGAGTGAAGTTAACAAAATAGTCTTGGTCGCAGATTTGAATTATACCAATCATATTAGCTTTAAGTCCTCCACATGAAGCACATCTCCAAGCTTTGGTAATCCTTCAACATTGAGAGTTCCTTGACCAAGAACTTTTACTTTGGCTTCATTACCAAAGATAACTTCACCACTTGATATAGTTCTATAATTTACCAAGCATTCTCTATCACCTATTATGTGTTTAGAATAACCACTGTTAAAATATAAAAAATCAACAAAACATTTATTTGTGCATGATAAAGTAGTGTAACACTTCAAATTAGACTTTCTAATCCATGCTTTCTTAATGTTATTGTTCAAATCAATCTTGTAATACCCTCTCCCGATTCTATTACTGTACATATGTACGGAATGATGTATTGTACTAATATACTCTTGTTTATGAAATAATAAAGAGATTTTATAGTGTTCAAAGATGAAATTATATTTTTATAGAATTTTCGGAAGGATCGGAATAAAATTTAAATTATAAAAAGTTGAAGGACAAAAGTCTGCAGTATTTGTTCTCGCATAAAGATTTGAACATGAGACAGAGAAGATGGATAGAACTCATTAAAGACTATGATTGCACCATTGAATACCATCCAGGTAAAGCAAATGTAGTAGCAGATGCACTAAGCAGGAAGCCCTCTAGTTCCTTAGCTCGGTTAAAAGCTAAGTATCTGCCGATGTTAATAGAGTTGAGATCCATGAGGGTCAGTTTGGAGACAGCAGAGTCAGGTGCTTTATTAGTAGCTTTCCATGTTCGTCCAGTGTTAGTGGACAGAGTTAGAGAATTGCAAGCTCAGGATCTGTATTTGATGAAATTGAGAAGCAAGATAGAGGCTGGGCAGCAGAGTAGCTTCACCTTGCGAGGTGATGGAACACTAGTATTGGGCCAAAGATTATGTGTGCCAGATGTAGTAGACTTAAAGAAAGAAATCGTGGAAGAAGCACACTCCTCAGCATATGCTATGCATCCAAGGAGTACTAAGATGTATCGAACTCTAAGAGACCACTACTGGTGGAGATGTATGAAAAGAGAGATAGCAGAGTTCGTATCCAAGTGCCTAATCTGTCAACAAATCAAGATTGAGCATCAGAAACCCGCAGGTTTACTACAGCCTTTATCTATTCCAGAATGGAAGTGGGAAAGGATCACGATGAATTTCGTGACGGGACTTCTCAGGACGCAGCGTGGACATGATGCCATTTGGGTTATAGTGGATAGATTGACGAAATCGGCCCACTTCATTGCTATTAATAATACCTATTCCTTGGAAAGATATGCACAGTTATATGTAGAAGAGATTGTGAGGCTGCATGACGCACCAATGTCTATTGTATCCGATAGAGATCCTCACTTCACTTCTCGATTTTGACCGAAGCTATAAGATGCTATGGGCACTAGATTGCACTTCAGTATTGCTTTTCACCCTCAGACAAATGGCCAATCAGAGAGAACCATCTAGACTCTCGAAGATATGTTGAGAGCCTGTGTGATGGAATTCAAAGGAAGCTGGGATAATTACCTAGCGTTGATAGAGTTTGCCTACAACAATAGCTATCAATCTAGTATTGGTATGGCACCATATGAGGCGTTGTATGGCAGAAAGTGCAGAACCCCAGTCTGTTGGGACGAAGTGGGGGAGAGAAGATTAATTGGCCCAGAGATTGTCCAAGATACAACCGAAAAAGTAAATGTGATTAGAGAATGATTGAAGATAGCTAACGACAGGCAGAAAAGCTATGCAGACAATCGAAGACAGGATCTAAAGTTCAAAGTAGGTGATCAAGTATTCCTACAAGTCTCACCTTGGAAGGGTATTTTGAGATTCAGCAAATATGGAAAATTGAGTCCACGATACATAGGGCCATATGAGATAGTGGCAAAGGTGGGTGAAGTGGCTTATAAGTTGGAGCTACCATCAGAGCTAGCCAATATCCATGACGTGTTCCACGTCTCTATGCTACGCAAGTATATAACTGACCCTTTGCACATTCTTAAGGAGCAACCAGTTCAGTTGAAGGAAAACTTGACCTACGAGGAGCAGCCAGTAGAGATCCTAGATCGTAGAGATCAAGTGTTGCGTAATAAGGTGATTCCGCTAGTGAAGGTGCTATGGCGAAATCACGAGTCAGAAGAGGCTACATGGGAGCCCGAAGCACAGATGCGTGCTCAATACCCTCAGTTGTTTGAATAAGGTACGCAGTTTAAAATTTCGAGGACGAAATTTTCATAAGGGGGGAAGAAATTGTAAACCCCTAGTTTCAACTTATAAATTCCTAGTGTTAGAAGTTAGATTAGAGAGATAATATAAATCCCTACATTTAATTAATTGAACTTCATGACCTCAGAGATTTATTAATTTAAGAGTACGACGAAATTCGTTGACCATAAAGAATTAAGTAGCATTTCAATAAAAATCCAAGTTAAGAAAGTGAAAAACTTGGTCAATGATAATCGAATTAAAATTTAATTAAAGAAAGAGTCAATGGATCAATAAGACAAGCTTGATGATTTAAAATAATTTTTAGCGAGACAAAAATAAAATCCAATAGAAGTGAAATAGACAAGGGAGAACAACGAGAGGTATCGCCGTGAGAGAGCATTAAAAAAGTGGGTTTGGAATGAAATTAAAAAGAGATGGGGTGAGAATGCAATTAAGAGAAGTAGTGTTAGTATAAATACCACACTTAGCTGAAATTTTTTTCAGAAAACACAAATAAATCAGTCGAGAAGCTTGTGGAATCCGTGAGAAACTGAGAGAAACAAATAGCAGCTGTGCAACACACAAAAATCAGAGCAGAACCGAAGAAGAAGAAGAAGGCACGGGAAGAAGAAAGCGACCAACAGCAGAACAAGAAGGAAAACTATCAGCCGTGAGTCCAAGAGAGCAGCAAGAGCTGCCGTGTAACACCAGAAATGAAAACAGAAGCAGACAAGAGCAGAATCAGACCTGGCGTGAGGACAGCAGCGGGCTGGACGGCAGCCAGGAAAAGTGGGAGAAGGAGAGCCTCTCCAGCCCTTCTGAGCCTTGGACCTCACTCTCTAAACCCTCCTCTAGATCCTCTCAACTCCCTAAATCAAAAGTCAAGTAAGAAAATCATTTCATTTCTTCTTTTGATTGTTGAAAATTTCAGTAGTAAACTGTTAGAATTTATGCAGAAAGTTTGTTGAGTTATGTTGGACAATTGCTTTTAAACTTTGATAGAACTTTATGTGATTGAAATAGATATTTAAATGTTGAGTTGTTGGGTGTAAATGATGCCTTAGAAGTGTAAATATGGGCTGTTATATATTAATCAAAGTTGAAACAGAAAATTTGTTTGTCATGCACTCCAAGTGGATGATATAAAGTTTGAGTGAATTTTGAGTATTTGAATGATAAAGCTATGTTTATGTATGTGTTAAAGACTTAAAGGGCAGTAAATAACCTCTGAAATTAAGTGGTTTTGAACCCAAGTTTGAGCATAAAAAGAGCTAGAAAAGCATAGGGAAGCATATAGATTTGCAAAGAGATAGTTTAAGCAATTTTGTGAAACCCGAGCTGAAATTTTGAGCTCTAGAAAACCTAACCAAGTCTGACCTATATGGGGGTGTTCTACACCTCAAATGATGCCTAGGAGTCATAGAAAACCATAGGTTTTGGAGCGGATTGAATCCGATAAAAATTGCACAAGTTACGTGCAAAATAGTGCCGTTAGAGCTCTAAGAAGTGAAATAGCTATGTAAATACAATTTTTATTACATGGTGTGAGTTTAGTTGATCATAATTAGTTAAATGAAGCTTAACTATGGAAGAAAAACTAACGTCGTTAAGTCGAAAAACTAGCGTTGATCATAATCGCCCGTGATAGTTAGAATGTTTCAAGGATACACATGAGAGTTTTGAAAGAAATCGTAAAACTTGAATAAATGACAAATTACTATGTTAGTGTATGTGATGTTATATCTTCGTTGCACGAACTTGTTTGTTTATTTTGTAACTTATTTACTTTCATTGTGTGCCACCGTCGGACGAGACGACGACCCTTTTGCTTTGTATATATATAGGTGGGCACGTGGTGCAAAATACTTGTGTACATTATGTATATGGATTGAATACATCGTCTTTTGAGATACATTCGTAATTGAAATTGTATGTTGTAAACATTTGATGATTTATTATATCTTCATATGATATATAATTATACATTGCATTATAAATTGCTTATGCTTGTGGAAATTGTGATGATAATGTTTGTTTGAGAAGAAAGAAGTTGAGAGGAAATTGAGACGATAGTCGAAGTGTTTGATTCTTTATAGGTAAATTTTGGTTTTATAAAAAATGCAGCCGTTATGCTGCCGAATTTTCATAAAAGTATTGGAAACAAAAATTGCGAAAAATTTTATCACTCCCAACTAGTTTAAAGAAAACCAAATCACTAAGTTTTAAATGAGTAAATCGAAAAAAAAAGTCAGGGTTCACTTCTCGGATTTTCTTCGATCCGACGAGTCGGGTTCGATGAGTCCGTTGAAGTGCTCGACAGAACCCTCCAGACAAGAGCCTAGATAAGGTCTGGGAAGGGTCCTGTCAGAAAATCTGTCAATGATAGTCTCTGTACTGCATTTGTAACTGACGAGATTTTTTTACTTAGATCTAGAGATTTGAAGCAGCAAGTGAGTGAGAAAGCCAGACAAAAGACTGAAGAGGAATCTGGTAAGTAAAGTAGCTAAGAAAATAAGTTGAATTGAAGAAGTTTATTGTGGTTTAGGATGTTAGATTTTTCGTCGCAAAACTTGTTGGGGTTGCGACCTGGGTTATGTGAAGAAATTGATGAAATATTGTTAAGTTTATTTATGTGAAATTTAATAAAGACAAGATGTGTTAATGCTTGTAAGAACGTAAAACTTGGAATAGAAGTGTTAAAATTGAGTATGCATGAATTTGGGCGGGAGCTTACAAGATGCGAACTGGATTGTAAACCCTTTTTTTTTTTTTTTTATAATTTTACATTTCTTAGTAGCAGTAATTAACTTATAGGATGAGAATACTAAATTTCATAAATATTACCCTTATAAGTGATATTAAAATTGTTAGTGGAGATTTTAGAAATCGGTTAAACCAAATAGTAAGATAAATGGTCTTAAGGGCATTATGATCATTTCTGCAATTAAGAGGCCTATATATATGAGTGTTGGCTTCCAACACTTAGGAAAAATTGAAGCAAAATAGATAGAGAGAGGGAGAGAGTGGGATGACAAAGGAAATGAAGAGGGAGGAGTGAAAGCCAAGCTACCCTAAGCAAATTTAAAGCTCCAAATTCAAGATTTTGAGTGGGATTAAGCTAGAAGATCAATGTTTAATCAAGTTTGAGGTAAGTTTCCATGAAATTTCTTTCAAGTGATGATAGATAGGTTGTGTGATGGATTGTTGTTAAATTAACTTCTTTTGTTGAGTACTTGATGTGAGTTTTGATCTAAACTAAGATTAGAACCCTAAAACATCAAAAAAGGAACTTAATTTGGGTGGAATCACATAAGAAATTCAAGTTGGGGTTTATGGGAGCAAAACCCTAAAGATTGATTTAAAGTTATTTTAAACAAATTGATTGCATTCCAAGTGTTTGATGAAATGCTTGAAAAAGTAATTAAAAAGGATATCTTGAGAAGTGAAAGAAACAATGTGATATTTGTGTGTGTGTAGTTCATGACACTAATAAGAGTGTGTGTCAATCACTAAGATTTGATGTGAATGAGCATGAAATTTATTGACGGCCCCCATTCCTACTCTCCAGACGCCCAGCCCGGTACACCACGGTAATCCTCTAAACTGGATCCCCTCCGGCTGAAAGATTCCCGTGAAGTTAAGCCTTTTTAAAACTATACTTAGAAAACTCATCTCAGAAACTCTTTTAACAATACATTTATCAGTGGAATAGGGTGGGAACTTTTTGATTTAAAAATTTCATTTATAAAAAGCATTTCTATAGGAAATTTTAGGAGCACAACGACTATATATATATATATTTTAAAAAATATCACCCTGTGAATTTGAAATCAAAACCTATACACATTATATAATGATCATTTTCTCAACTACAAAGCCCTAGGCCTGTTTTCACAAATCACATTCATTCCCAACATAAGTATCAATTTCGAATTAAGTTTATATTTCCAAAATATGGCATGCATGATCAAATATATACATAAAATTCAAGTATGAAATTTATATTTACATATAGTTTGAAAACATCCGTAGGTTCAAAAACCAAGTGTCATACATGAAAGTAATGTGATATCACAGCTACGCCCAACAATGCATGTCACTACTCTTGGTGAGAGGTCTCTACTGTCTAGTCACCTACACCTATACCTGATCCTGGGAGATTTTTATTTTAAGAAAACAACAAAACTGGGGTGAGTATAAATCACTCAATATATGTCATTAGTTTTTATTCAAAAACATTACTAAAGTGTCTTTCTAAAAATTATTTTGTAATTTCATTTCATAAACAAAGTCATGCTGAAGATATAAATGCATCTATATATCGAGAACCCAAAACATTTCAATGCAGAAATATTCACTTATATTTCTCATATGTATTATAACTCACATAAATACTGTACTAATATGAAAGCAAATGTTTAATTCACCGATCACATTCTCGTGCTTTTCAAATAATGAAATGCGAGTAAACATGTAATCTCATATTCAATTTCTCATTTCATATTTGTAATCTAATAGTGATGACGATTTTCTTTTTGAAAAACTTTTTATTTAAAATATGCCATTCACTATCACTTTCGAGTCATACAATACTAACACATTAATATATGACGGAGCGGAATCCCACATCGTCTCAGGCCATGCCGTATGGCGGAACGGAATCCCACATTGTCTCAGGCCATACGTATTTGGTATCACGTAGTGGAATTATCCCTCGCTACGGAGCGAAATCCTATATTATCTCAGGTAGTAAGCTATCTTAGATCGTACCCTATGGGGAGCGGAATCCCACGTTGTCTCCCAAACGGAATCCCACATCGCCTTTGGGTACTCTACCGATACCGAAAATCACATAATATATATATGTACCGTATGCTATAAATCATCTCAGATCACAAGTTTCACATTTTAAAACTCATATTTCACAAAAACTTCCGTAATTCATGCAAGTTGGTAATACTCGTTTTACGTATATATATATATATAGATAATCAATTTAAGATCATTAACAATATGAATATATATTAACATACAAATGTAATGTTAATACAAATAACCTTAGCTCAAAATACTTTCGTTAGGACACTCACCTGAATTCCCTAGTTGACTAACTTTTTCTAACAACGGGGAATCCTCTTTATCCGTCTCCGAAAATCCTACACATTATCCGTAATCGATTTTTCATACTACAATTCGAATAATGTTACCAGCTCGAACCTATAAATACGAAAATTCAACGGATCACTCAACGAATTCATTACTTTGAAACGTCGATTAATAATCCACTTTCACCTCAATTATTTTCGATTATCATTCGTTGACGATTCTAATAATTTAAACACTATAAGTATATCAATTCGAAACTAAAATTGAGCAAACAAAATTTTACATCAACTTCGGACTCAAATCTTTCCTCTAGCCGCACCTAAGCAATAACCTTAGTATTGATTCTTTTCACGTTTTCAATTCATTTCGCATTCAAACAAATCACAATTCAACACGAGTTTATTTAAATCCAATAAATATCGCTTGTGAATATTTTCGAATTCTAAATCCGCGAAATGACCGTTTAACATTTAATAAATTAGTATTTGATTTTCGAGCTCACCCTAACATACAAATACTTCCAAGATCACATAACCCAAACGAAAACTATTTGAATTGACCATATTACCCTTGAGGCTGAATGTATATGTCCTTCCAAAATCATGTTTCCAAGTTATTTCGCATCTCAAAACACATCCAACACATACTAAATTCATCCAAAACAATTTCAAATCATCAAAATTAAATTCAAGCTTAAACAATATACAATGGCTGAACCTACACATATATATATTTTTTACTTTCAAAATTCATCCATCACCCAAGCCATCACAACCCAATCTCCTCACTAATGAGATGGTATATCCTAAGACCCAAGTATGTATTTTCATAAAAAACTCTTCCAAAAACTTATCGAAATTGCTCAGAAACTAAATCCTACCTTCTGAAATTGATGACAATGCTTCCAAAAGGTCTTCCAATCTCTTGCATGTGCTTTATCTCTTCAAGAATAATATCATCCAACTCATGCATGGTTCGGCCTACACAATCCTACCATGGCCATGATCTCCCTTGGTTGGATTCATTTAGGTTTTTCTTCTTTATTTATTGAGTTTATGAATGCTTGACCGTGACATGCAATGAGAGAAATTGAGAGATTTGAGAGGGAAGAGATGATAGCCGAGAGGAATGGTGTGAGTTGAGAGATGACCGTGAGCTTGAGTGAATGTGTGAGTGAGAGAAGCTTGACTGTGAGAAACAAAAATTATATGAGAGAGAGTGAGTGGTCGTTCAAGTTAATGGCAAGAAAAGGAATGAATGTTTTTCCTTTAAATTTTGTTTATATATATATCTCACACATTAAAATATATAAATATCATACTCACTTTTGACACTTGCCACTCGGTTTCCATGCATGCGCCACAAATGTCTTCCATGAGTGGTTCCTAACGGACACTTGTCTTGCATGCTACATGGTCATTGCCACTTGACTCATGCGTCGTCCTAAGCTCCTTAAAAATCTATTTTCGTATCCAAAATCTTCTCGGGTCCAACTGAAAATTTTATTGAAATCCCACTTAAAATTTGAAAACTTCGTTAGTATTCGATTAATCATCCGAGTCCAGTCGTTCTAATAAATTTTTGAATTTTGAAATTGTAGACCGTCCCTGGAACCCTTCGGAAATCTAACTAAGATTTAATTATTTATCTGAATTCGAATGTTTTAATACTTTAATTTTTCGTACTTAGAGGTAGGTTTTAAAGGTTGACCTGGATTCCGAGAGAACATGTTACATTTCTGCATGTTAGGATTTAGAAAACCTTATAGAAATGTTAGAATTGAAAAAGAAAGTGAAATGAGACAATGTGTTGTTTTAGCTAGATGAAGGGCATTGATGGTCACCATGCAATGCCACTTCCTCTTTGTATTTTTATGTCATGTTTGATCCTAATTGAGGTTATGTGAGTCTAAGAACCCAAATGGAAAGAGAATTGAGTTGAAAATGTAAAAAAGGTAGATTTTGACATGAAAAAGTAGTGAAAAATAGGGGTTTTTAGCTAGGAACCTCCACCCGACGGTCATTTCTTTTCGAATTCACTTCAGGGTTGAACTAAATGAGAGATAGAAAAATGATTGGAGCTAAAATGGAAGAATAAAAAGCTAGGGATTGCTCCCTAACATGTATTCGGCCAAAGGGGGGGGGGGGGGGGGTGGGGGTCTAAAAATGTGATTTTTCATTTCGAGCTTCAAAAAATTATTCCGAGTGTGTGGAGGTGTTTGTAGGTGATAATAAATGAGGTTCATAGAAAGAAATCAGAATTTTAAAGCTTTGGTTAAGTTAGAACTTAGATGGAAAAATTATAGTCTAAAGGGTTTTCAATAGAGTTAGTTGTGTTGAAAGCTTTAATTGTAGCTTTGAGTAGTTCATTTTAGTAGAAATTGAATGAGAATATGATGTGTAGGTGAAGCACAAGCAAGTGGAGTGAGAGAGGCCCATTAGAGCTCCTTGGCAAGCTTGGACTCAAGGTGAGTATCACTAACTCACACTTTGAGTATTTGTGTTGAAATTGTAATTTTATTGGTTACTAAAAAGTTTATGAATGATTTTAATATGGTTTCAAAGTAATTTCGAAAGTAAAGTAATTTTTATGAGAGTTGAGCTTAAAAGCTCTAGCCTAAAAGTTTCAAAAGAAAAACTAATTTGTGCTTATAAACACTTAGTAGAAAAGAGTTTTCAAAGGCCATGTGTATACCTTTAGAATAAGAGATTTTCTTGGGCTACAATATACGATGTAGAAAATTTCGTGATGTAGTTGCCAAGAATATATATAGTATCTCATGCTAAGAATTACGATGTAGAAAATTCCGCACGTAGTCGCTAAGATTTATAGATAACCTCGCACTACGATTTGCGATGCAGAAAATTCTGTACGTAGTTGTCGAGGAGTCTTAATAGCTTCACAGTTGGTGTCAGTTGAAAACCCCTACGTGACATAGTAGTTAGGGGTACGTATGGTGCTTTTAGAAATAAAGGAGTTATGTGGTATTTCATGCATAACTAAATAAGTTTTTAATTGGTTAATTAACAATCTTTAAATTTCTTTCATTACTTGAGATTTCATTTGTTCCGTGTTGCATTGTATAAACCATTTTCAAATACTCGTGCGGACGACTGAAGCAAACAAGGTTCTTTGTCAATATAGGTGGGCTTATACATGAAGAATGCATATCTCATTTTGTATTTTGAAATACTCGTGTGGAAAACTTGTATTAAAATGTTTTGTAATGTAAATCTCTTGTGAATGTTTCTATGATATATAAGTTTTGGTTATCATTTGTGATTTTGCGAAAATGATTGATTGATTATGGAAATATATATTTGTGAAAGAAGTTGGGTTGTAGTTGAAAAGATTTGAAATTGTAATTTCTTTGTAGAAAAATTTGGTAACTTTACAATTGCATCCGTTTTGTTGCAGGCTTTTCGTTGAAATGTTTAGGAATTTTGAAAATAAAAATGGTCCCTTTATGGTTTTAGTTCGATTTCCAAATCAATCAATTGAATTTAAAATAAAATCAAGCCAACCAGTTTTCAAACAATGATATTAAATGAGATTTGAAGCAAAGTTAAACGGGCAAGTTTAGGGTTTGCTCCGCGGATTTCTTTTAGCCACTTAAGAGGGTTTAAAAGAGATCCGTTGGGGTGCCAAACGAGGCCTACCAGATACTAGCCTAGAGGGAATCTAGTTTGGGTCGCATCAGAGTGGTATCCGAGCCCGGTTTTGTAAAGTTTTGAGATAGAGTTAGAAAATGCTTAGAAATTGTTTTATGCATGAGGTTTATTTTTCAGACTACATGAGATATGAGTTATACAGATGAGTTACATAGATTCAAGATTGAGCATTGCATGACTTCCAGAGTTGTTTTCATGTATTGTTAGTATTCTATTTCATGTGTTATAACTTTTCATGAATATTTGAAATAGAACAGAAACATGCAGCATTGTACTCGCCCAAGGACGAGGAGGGTAGCTGCAGAGGCACCCACGTCCAAGGAAGAACAGGTTAAAGAGTCAGTCAATGTGCCAGTTAGTTCTCCTTACCCAGAGCCTTTGCAACCTGCTAGACCCGAGCAGGCATAAGTAAATGTAGATTAGGTGGCGCAGGCATTGACAGTGGCACTTCATCAGTCACGTGAGACGAGGGTATTTATAGAGCGCGCTTGTAAGCTAGGCGCCAAGCTCTATGACGGAATAGAGAAACCAGAACGTGCACTGTCATGACTTGAGACAAATGAAGAGATATTTCAAGTAATGGGTTGTACAGAAGAGCAGATGGTTTCCTATTCCACCTTTCTGTTTAAAGATCATGCGAAAGATTAGTGGAAGGCACATCAGAGGGTGCACCCAGATGGAGTTTCTTAGGCAGATTTCAAGAAAGAATTCATTAACAAATTCTTCCCCGAGAGTTACAAAGATGCAAAAATAGAAGAGTTTTTCATATTAGAGCAGGGGAACTCCTCAGTAGAAGAGTATGAAAAGAAGTTTTCAGAATTAGTTCGCCTGGTTCCCTTCATCGCAGAGAATGAGGAACAGAAGATTAACAGATTTATAGTAAGTTTGCATCCACGGGTCAGGACTTATGTAACTTCATCTGTACACACCCGGTATGGACAGTTAGTAAAGGCAGCCACTAGAGTTGAGAGGAGTGTAGAATCCACCCCTAAACCTAAGAAGTTTGATCAGAAGCGAAGCTGGATAGGTAGTCATCAGAGGGGATCAAGTAAAGTGGCCAAAAGTGATCAAAAGCTTGCATGGTCTGAGAGTCGACAGCAAAGTCAGGGGGCCCAGACTAGTCAGAGTTCAGTCCAGTCGCCTGACGGATCCAGAAGTAGATAGAGTTGGAACACACAACCCACCTACAATAGGTGCAAGAGAGCATATACGGCGAGTGCTTAAAGGGCAGGACAGGATGCTACAGGTGTGGTTAGGAGGGCCACTATATGAAGGATTGCCCTAGTCTAGTCGCCTCCAGCCCATTAGAAGCCAAATCAGCAATTCAAGCGCAGCTTAGTAGGGGTCATGGACTAAAGAGGGGAGGCCCCCAATTAGAGGAGCTACATGTGCAGGACAGCCTTGTGGTGGACCTAGCAGGAGCATGCCACCCAGAGGACAGCCTAGTAGACCCCGTAGCCAGGCTAGAGTCTATACAGTGACTCAACAGGAGGCTGAGACAACTCTAGAGGTTGTCACAAGTACTATTTCCTTATTTGACTCAGATGTCTATGTGTTGATTGACCTAGGGGCTACTTGTTCTTTTATTTATGGGGACTTTATGGGTAGAGTTAGAGTCGAGGTGAGCCCGACTGATTGCAGTATGATAGTGTCACTTCCCATGGGTGATTCACTTCTAGCAGATAAGATTTATGTTGGAAGTAGGGTGATCATAGCAGGTGGGAATTTGAGGCAGATTTGATAGTACTAGATATCCACGATTTCGATGTTATCTTGGGCATGAATTGGTTATCTAAGCATCATGCCACCATGGATTGTTTTAGAAAAGAAGTCAAATTCAGCCAACCAGGAGAACCAGATGTGGTTTTCTGTGGTGTTAGAAAGGTGCTCTCTACAAGTTTGATTAGTGCAGTAAAAGCTAATAAGATGCTTAAGAAGACATGTCAGGGATACTTGATCTATGCCATGAAAGCTGGCAGTAATGAGTTAGAGCTAATGGAAGTCTCGATAGTCAATGAGTTCCCAGATGTTTTTCTACAGGACCTTCCAAGGCTACCACCTAATAGAGAGATCGAATTTGAGATTGAGTTAGCACTTGGTACAGAGCCCATCTCTATAGCGCCATACAGGATGATATCAGCAAAGTTAAAGGAACTGAAGGTTCAGATGGAAGAATTAATGAGTAAAGGGTTCATCAGGTCGAGTACATCACCTTGGAGAGCTCCAGTGCTATTTGTGAAAAAGAAAGATAGAAGCCTCTGGTTATGTATAGATTATAGGCAGCTCAACAGAGTTACTATAAGAAATCAGTACCCGTTACCACGAATAGAAGACCTGTTTGATTAGCTTCAGGGAGCCAGAGTGTTTTCCAAGATTGACTTAAGGTCGGAATACTATCAGTTGAAGGTTCGCAAAGGGGATGTTCCTAAGACAGCCTTTAGGACTCGTTATGGGCATTATGAGTTCCTAGTAATGCCATTTGGGTTAACAAATGCCCCAGCAGCCTTTATGGATTTAATAAATGGAATCTTCAGGCCTTATTTGGATAAGTTTGTAATTGTCTTTATAGATGATATTTTGGTGTATTTGGGAAGTCGAGAGGAGCATGTTGAGAACCTGAGGTTTGTGTTGAAGACCTTGAAGGAGCATCAGTTTTATGCAAAGTTTTGCAAGTGTCAGTTTTGGTTGGATAGAGTAGCATTTCTAGGATATGTGGTATTCGCAGAAGGAATATCAGTAGATCCCCAAAAGATAGAAGCTATGGTAGATTAGAAGCCACCCACGAACGTGACAAAAGTCAGAAGTTTCTTGGGATTGGCTGGGTACTATAGGAAGTTCGTGGAAGGATTTTCAAAGATAGCTACTCCCTTGACAAGATTGATCGAAATAGAGAAAAAATTCGAGTGGTCAGAAGCATGCCAACATAGATTCGATGAGTTAAAAAGAAGATTGATCTTAGCACCTGTCCTTACCCTTCCATCAGGGCAGGATGGATTTGCAGTCTATTGTGATGCCTCCAGGCAAGGGCTAGGTTGTGTGTTAATGTAGAATGATAGAGTAATAGCTTATGCTTCGAGACAGTTGAAGAAGCATAAGATGAATTATCCAACACAAGACTTAGAGTTAGTAGCTGAGATGTTTGCCTTGAGGATTTGGAGGCACTGTCTTTATGGGGTATCTTGTAGAATCTTTATTGACCATAAGAGCTTACAGTATCTATTCTTTCAGAAAGATTTGAATATGAGGCAGAGAAGATGGGTGGAACTCATCAAAGATTATGATTATACAATCGAGTATCACCTTGGCAAGGCAAACGTAGTAGCAGATGCCTTAAGTAGAAAGCCCTCTAGTTCATTAGCCTAGCTGAAAGCAGAGTATTTGCCTATATTGGTAGAGTTAAGATCTATGAGTGTTAGATTGGAGATGACTGATCCAGGTGCTCTGTTAGCAGCCTTCCATATCCATCCAGTGTCAGTGGATCGAGTTAGAGATCTACAGACTCAAGATCCATACTTGATGAAACTAAGAAGTGAGATAAAAGCTGGACAACATGGTAGCTTTACATTGAGAGATGATGGGATATTGGTGTTGGGACAAAGATTGTGTGTGCCAGATGTGACAGATTTAAAGCAAGAGATCATAGAAGAGGCACATTCATCAGCCTACGCTATGCATCCAGAGAGTACTAAGATGTATCGGACTCTAAAAGATCACTATTGGTGGAAACGAATGAAGAGAGATATAGCAAAGTTCGTGTCTAAGTGTCTAATGTGCTAGCAGATCAAAGCAGAGCATCAAAGACCAGCAGAGTTGTTGTAGCCTCTATCTATCCCTGAATGGAAGTGAGAGAAGATCATAATGGATTTCGTAGTGGGACTTCCACGGACTCAAAGCGGACACGATGCCATTTGGGTGATAGTTGATAGATTAACTAAGTCCGCTCATTTCCTTGCTATTAAGATTACTTATTCCTTGAAAAAGTTAGCCCGGTTGTATGTGGATGAGATAGTCAGACTGCATGGTGCGCCAGTATCTATTGTGTTAGATAGAGATCCACGATTTACTTCTAGATTCTGGTTGAAGCTACAAGAAGCAATGAGCATCAGATTGAATTTCAGTACGATCTTTCACCCACAAACAGATGGCCAATCTAAAAGAACCATCCAGACTCTTGAAGACATGTTGAGGGCTTGTGTAATGGAGTTCAAGGGGAACTGAGATACTCTTCTATCTTTGATAGAGTTTGCCTACAACAATAGTTATCAATCTAGCATTGGCATGGCGCCATATGAAGCGTTGTATGACAAAAAGTGCAAAACCCCAATTTGTTGGGACAAGGTAGGTGAGAGAAGACTGATTAGCCCAGAAATTGTCCAAGTCACTACTGAAAGAATAAATGTGGTTAAAGAAAATTTAAAGATAGCGAGAGACAGGCAGAAAAGCTATGCGGACAATCGAATGAGAGACTTAGAGTTTCAAGTGAATGATAGAGTATTCTTACGGATCTCACCTTAGAAAAGTGTTCTGAGATTCGGGAAGCATGAAAAGTTGAGTCCACGTTATGTTGGGCCGTATGAGATAGTGGAAAGAGTGGGTGAAGTGGCCTATCGACTGAAGTTACCACCAGAGTTGGCAAACATCCACGACGTCTTCCATGTTTCCATGCTTCGCAAGTATGTAGCCGATCCTTTGTAAATCTTGAAAGAACAGTTGATGCAACTAAAAGAAAACTTGACCTACGGAGAGCAGCTAGTATAGATCTTAGACCGTAGAGATTAAATGTTGCACCACAAGACGATTCCCTTAGTGAAAGTATTGTAGAGGAATCATGGATCGGAGGAAGCTATATAGGAACCTGAAGAGCAAATGCACACTCAATATCTATTCTTATTTGAGTTAGGTATGTAGTTCAAAATTTCGAGGACTAAATTTTTATAAGGAGAGGAGAAATTATAAATCCATTTTTCGTAATTTTACATTTCTTAGTAGTAATAATTAACTTATAGGGTGAGAATACTAAATTTCATAAATATTACTCTTATAAGTGATATTAAAATTGTTAGTGGAGGCTTTAGAAATCGGTTAAACCAAATAGTAAGATAAATGGTCTTAAGGGCATTATGATCATTTCTACAATTAAAAGGCCTATATATATGAGTGTTGACTTCCAACACTTAGGAAAAATTGAAGCAAAATAGATAGAGAGAGAGAGAGAGTGGGACGACAAAGGAAAGGAAGAGGGAGGAGTGAAAGCCAAGCTACTCTAAGCAAATTTAAAGCTCCAAATTCAAGATTTTGAGTGGGATTAAGCTATAAGATCAATGTTTAATCAAGTTTGAGGTAAGTTTCCATGAAATTTCTTTCAAGTGATGATAGATAAGTTGTGTGATGGATTGTTGTTGGATTGACTTCTTTTGTTGAGTACTTGATCTAAGTTTTGATCTAAACTAAGATTAGAACCCTAAAACATCAAAAAGGGAACTTAGTTTGGGTGGAATTACATAAGAAATTCAAGTTGGGGTTTATGGGAGCAAAACCCTAAAGATTGATTTAAAGTTGTTTTAAACAAATTGATTGCATTCCAAGTGTTTGATGAAATGCTTGAAAGAGTAATTAAAAAGGATATCTTGAGAAATGAAAGAAACAATGTGATATTTGTGTGTGTGTAGTTCATGGCACCAATAAGAGTGTGTGTCAATCACTAAGATTTGATGTGAATGAGCTTGAAATTTATGCATATTAGGAATTAGAAAACCTTATAGAAATATTAGAATTGAAAAAAGAAGTGAAATGAGACAATGTGTTGTTTTAGCTAGATGAAGGGCATTGATGGTCACTATGCAATGCCTCTTTCTCTTTGTGTTTTTGTGTCATGTTTGATCCTAATTGAGTATATGTGAGTCTAAGAACCCTAATGGAAAGAGAATTGAGTTGAAAATGTTAAAAAGGTAGATTTTGACATGAAAAAGTAGTGAAAAATAGGGGTTTTTGGGTAGGAACCTCCACTCGACGACTGTTTCTTTTCGAATTCGCTTCGTGGCTGACTTAAATGAGAGATAGGGAGATAATTGGAGTGAAAATGGAGAAAAGAAAAGCTAGGGATTGCTCCCTAGAATGTATTCGACCAATGAGTGTCTAAAAATGTGATTTTTCGTTTTGAACTTCAGAAAATTATTCTGAGTGTGTGGGGGTGTTCCTAGGTGATAATAAATGAGGTTCATAGAAAGAAATCAGAATTTTAAAGCTTTTGTTAAGTTAGAACCTAGATGAGAAAGTTATAGCCTAAAGGGTTTTCAATAGAGCTAGTTGTGTTGAAAGCTTTAATTATAGTTTTGAGTAGTTTATTTTAATGGAAATTGAATGAGAATATGATGTGTAGGTGAAGCATAAGCAAGTGGAGTGAGGGAGGCTCATTAGAGCTCATGGCAAGCTTGGACTTAAGGTGAGTATCACTAACTCACACTGTGAGTATTTGTGTTGAAATTGTAATTTCATTGGTCACTAAAAAAGTTTATGAATGATTTTAATATGGTTTCAAAGTAATTTCGAAAGTAAAGTAATTTTATGAGAGTGAGCTTAAAAGCTCTAGCCCAAAAGTTTCAAAAGAAAAGCTAATTTGTGCTTATAAGCACTTAGTAGAAAAGAGTTTTCAAAGGCCATGTGTATACCCAGAAAATCAGAGATTTTCTTGGGCTACAATATGCGATGCAGAAAATTCCACGATGTAGTTGCCAAGAATATATATAGTATCTCGCGCTACGATTTGCGATACAAAAAATTCCGCATATTGTCGCTAAGATTTATAGATATTCTCGCACTACGATTTGCGATACAGAAAATTCCGCATGTAGTTGTCAAAGAGTCTCAGTAGCGTTACGGTTGGTTTCAGTTAAAAACCTCCACATGATATTGTATTTAGGGGTACGTATGATGCTTTTAGAAAGAAAGGAGTTATGTGGTATTTCATGCATAACTAAATAAGTTTTTAATTCGTTAATTAACAATCGCTAAATTTCTTTGATTACTTGAGATTTCATTTGTTTCGTGTTGTATTGTATAAACCATTTTTAGGTACTCGTGTAGACGACTGAAGCAAACAAGGTTCTTTGTCAATATAGGTGGGCTTATACATGAATAATGCATATCTCATTTTGTATTTTGAAATACTCGTGTGGAAAACTTGTATTAAAATGTTTTGTAATGTAAATCTCTTGTGAATGTTTCTATGATATATAAGTTTTGGTTATCATTTGTGATTTTGCGAAAATGATTGATTGATTATGGAAATATATATTTGTGAAAGAAGTTGGGTTGTAGTTGAAAAGATTTGAGAGTATAATTTCTTTGCAAGAAAATTTGGTAACCTTACAATTGTAGCCGTTATATTGCCGGTTTTCCGTTGAAATGTTTAGGAATTTTGAAAATAAAAATGGTCCCTTTATGGTTATAATTCTATTTCCAAATCAATAAATTAAATCTAAAATAAAATCAACCCAACCTGTTTTCAAACAATGATGATATTAAATGAGATTTGAAGCAAAGTTAAACGGGCAAGTTCAAGGTTCGCTCCGCGGATTTCTTTTAGCTGCTTAAGAAGGTTTAAAAGAGGTCAATTGGGGTGTCGGGCGAGGCGTACTGGATATTAGCCTAGAGGGAATCTGGTTTGGGTCGCATCATGGATGGTATCCACAGCCCTGTTTAGCATTTATAGAATTTAACTAAGAGCGCGAGCTCACAAGGAGTGAGCTAGGAGAGGCCCGTCGCCCTTTATCACACTTGTCCAAGTTGGGCTAAAACGGCCGCTCGCAAAGGGCGAGCAGGGTAGGGTTTGTGAATTAGCAACTCGTTGAAAGAGTGAGCTAAGCAAGCTTGCTGGAATAATAGATGCCCCCAAATCGGGCTGAGTTGGGCGAAGTAGGAGCTCATATGGGGTGAGTTGGACGAGCTGGGAGGAGCTCGCAACTCGAGCTGGATTGGGCAGTGTGCAGTCCGTTACCTCTTAAATGAAATCATACGTTATTGATAATGAAATGGACTTGGAATTAAGATATTTGATATACTTGTATGTTTTAAGTAAAGATCTCATTTGTAGGAGAAAAGGCAAGCTGAAGGAGGTTGCTGAAGAAGTAAATTCGAGGAGACTAGGAAGCAAGCTGCGAGTGTGAAAACATTATTAATGTTAAATATTTTTCAGTTTACCTTGCAAGTATTTTATAGACTTTTATAATTCATTTTTAACTTATCAATTATTCTACATTCTACTATGGAACGAAATAGCTTATTTATGAGATGGTATGCAATATATTAGTTCCTTTTATGTTTATAGTCTTAAAAGAATTTAATTTGAACTACAAGAAAGAAAAGGTTTTCAAAGGCTAGTGGACTACCCAAGTTTATAGATAGACTTTGTAGTTTCAGACCCAGCCGGTATACCCCACAATGTATGACAAGTGTTGGGAGGGCATGTCACTAACATCAGGGGGATCGAGTCTGTCATGTCTGTGGTCGCCTCTACACCTGTGGGGTATTATCTCACTATGCGATGTGCGATGTAGCATTTTCGTCATGTAGTAGCGAGATGTCTTTGAGGATTTGTCACGGTGTGCGATGATAGCTTTGGCGCCACATGACCCTTTACATTGAGCGGAGTTAATCTGACCGCCTTGTGGTTGTAGCTTCCCTTGGGTTCCCATTAGTGTATTTTTTTTAGAAAGAAAAGCATACCATTAAAAGTGAATTTAGAAAGAAAATGTTTTAGAAATTATGAAATATTTTAGCATTTTATGAACTTAATTTAGGTACGAATTTTGAAACCTTATAATAATTAAAACATAAGTTTTAGAAATAAAATTGTTTTTTAAAGAAAAATATATTTTTTAAATGTTTTCGGGAGGAAAATTTTATAAAAGTAGTTTAAATAGAAATGCATATACACTTTGTAGCTCACAATACTTTTGTTTATTGTTATAAAAACCTCCCAAGTACAGGAACAAGTGATCATAGTACCAGATCGCCTCGTTCAGATTAGGTGGGCCAAGACGATCGATGTTACTGCATAGTCCCATTTATAAATATAGTGACTTGGATATCAATCATATGTTTATGCAAATTCTTGATTGTGAACAAATTTTGTAAAACTTTTTATGTTAAGATGATACATGCATGCTTTAGATATTTGAATATTGGTGATGGTGCTTTTAATTATATTTTTAATTTACTTGAAAATTTGAAATAACATTTTAAAATGTATGATTTTTATGTTTAGTAAATTATTAATAGTTAATGGTTCGCTCCACGATATCTTTTCGAGTCTTGCTAGTTAGACTACAGAAGCATTTTGTAGGGTGCCCGACAAGATCCCTGGGTTCGTTAAAGAGAATCCAGGTCGGGTTTTGTCAAATCTTAACTCTTGGAATTTATTTAGGAAAGCCTTTTCTAAGCCAATACAACATGGCATAGCATCTAGGTCTGATATGGCCTTTTACACCACAAAAATGACATGTTGAAACAAACTTACCTACCTTACCTTTATTACATGATATTTCTGTCCTATTATCTGATGCCATAACTTGCTAAGAACATATTGCACCATGTATAGTGGATGTTGCAACGTTCTGTCTTGGTGCTGTCACAGTCTCACTAATTGAAGACTTTACAAAAATTGTTTTGGCTTTATACTTCTAACCTTTATAGCCTAATCAAAATGATTACCAGCACGTTTCCCTGCTATCAAAATTTCATTTAGTCTTTTAGTTCCTAAACTCATCATTTTCATGCCCTTTTAAGTTATCTCTCGCTCACTTGAAAGTTTTTGAATGTTACACTTCTTCTTTTCAAGCAAGGATTTAAATTCCTACAATTTCAACTGAGGAATTTCTTTAGACTTAACAAGGATATCATTCTTCTTTGTGAGAGATAGGTTTTCACTACAAACTCTCAACCATTGGTCATATAGATTTTGATAAGCTTTTTGAAATGATTCCTGATCCACCTCTGAGTTTGAACAGTCATTATCTATTTTGACATCCTTATCAGATGTTATAACATTGGAACTTGATGTTGCAACATTCCTAGCATACTCCTGTACAACAAAATCATTAACCATAGAAGAAGTTAATGCAATTTGTCCTACCAAATCATTATCACTACTATTATTAGAATCCTCATCACTTCAGGTGATGTTCATGGCCTTAGACTTCTTCAAAGTGTTGGCACATTCTGATTATATGTGAAACCTTCACATTCCCTGCATTCAATCTATTTCTATTTGTTAGTATCAACAATTTTAGAAGGGTTATTAACATTGAAAGACTTTGAAGCAGCCTTCGGATTTCTTCCTATCTTTTTCAGATACTTCTGAAAATTCTTTTTTGGCAGTGCTAACTTAGAATCCTCATTGGTTTCTGAATCCTTTTAATTCTTAGTCTCTTCTTGAACTGATTAAAGGGTAATGGATTTCTCCCCCTTTTTTTTGTTGCTTTAAATTCAATTCAAGTGCCTATAGAGATGTAATATCCTATCTTGATTTTGTTACTATACATATGTATGGACTAATGTACTGTATTAATATACTCTCGTTTATAAAATAATAAAGGGATTTAAAGTGCTAAGAAGTGATATTAAAATTTTATAGAATTTTCGGAAGGATTGAGGCTAAATTTAAATTATAAAAGTTGAAGAGCAATTGATGGAAATAAGATATATTTTTTCTAAAGGGTGGCAGAATGGTAAATAAAGTGAAATGTCAAGGACAAGTGGAGAAAGTAAGGAATTCTCTAGAAACTGGTAAAAGTGTAAATTTAAGAAAGTTCAAGGGTAAAGGTGGAGCTTGATCCACGTCTATAAATATGTGTGTGTGGTGAATGAGTGTTGCCATATAAGTAGGAGAAAGAGAGAGAATTAAAGAAAAATTTAGAGAGGAAGAAGAGAAAGCTGTCAGCAAGCAAGGAGAGGAGCCTGATCAAAGAGCAGCAACTAGGTTCCCATTGTTTTTGAAGAGATTTCAAGTCATAAAGAGGTAAGAACCAAGTCTGAGAAGATTTTCAAGTCAGATCTGGTAGGAATCAAGTGGTAAGAGCAAATTTTACAGTTTTATGTTAGTAAGAAGTCGGTTGTGATAAGCTCATGGTCTGTATATATGTTTAATGAGAATTTCATAATGTAGATTTGGAGATTTGAAGTAGCAAACATATGGGAAGCAAGACAAGAGATCGAGGAGGAATTTGGTGAGTAAAGTAGCTAAGAAAATATGTTGATTTGAAGAAATTGTTTGTGGTTTAGGATGTTGAATTTCCCGTCCCATAACCTATTGTGGTTGTGACCTAGGTTGATGTGTAGAAGCTGATGAAATGTTGCCAAGTATATGTATGTGAAATTAATTGAGGTTCGAACATATTATTGCTTGTAAGAATGGAAGACCTAGAAAAGAAGTGCTGAAATTTGAGTATACGTGAGTTAGGGCGGGAGCTTGCGAGGTATGAGCTGGATAGTACCTGCAGCTCATTTTCCATCCCTGATCGAGTTGGAATGGAGTGTGAGCTGGCAGAGAGCCAGTTGTGCGATGCCGTAGCTTATTAAAATGCCTGTCCGAATTGGACAAAGGCAACAACTTGCAAAGGGCGAGTTGGGCAGGGTCTGTGAATCGGGTTGTGCTAGAAGGAGGCAGCTCGCTAAAGGGTGAGCTGAGTGAGCTCGCTAGAATAATAGACGCCCATAAATTGGGTTGAGTTGGGCAAAGTAGGAGCTTGCATGAGATGAGCTGGACGAGCTGGGGTGCGAGTTCATAGCTCGAGCTGGCTTGGGCAGTATGCCATTCGTTACTTCTTGACTAGAATCATAAGTTATTGATAATAGATTGGACTTGGAATTGAGGTGTTTGATATGCCTGTGTGTTCTAAGCGAAGATCTCATTGTAGGTGAAGAGGAGAGGTAAAAGAGGTTGTTGGAGAAGTGATTGCGAGCATATTGGAAGCAAGCGGTGAGTGTGACAACATTTTAAATTACTTTTTAGTTTATTTTGCAAACCTCTTATATATTTTCATTAAGTTCTTTTTAGCTTATTAATAATTTTATGCTATAGTATGATAAGATAATAGTTTATGTATGAGATGGTATGCAAAGTGTAACACCCTTCTACTCGATTCCCATTAGGATGAAAATCGAGTCGAAGGATGCTACCTCACTTAACTTATTATTATTATACATACATATATAATTTTTTTTTGAAAATCCAGCGGAGTTTCGTCTGTTTTTAAAAACCTCAAAATTTTAAAAACTTGCAAATTGCAAGGGAACATTTCTAAAAGAAATCCATTTTTCTCCCATCACCATTTCGGACCTCTCGTCTGACTCAAAATCAACTCCACCACACAACTTCTATGAAATCACACATTTATTGAAAATCATAATAATAAAAGTAAACACAAAATAAAAGAAGAGCAATAATTATCTTACAAACTATTTTACAATACCAAAATTTTTTCTCCACTTTATATATCTTATCATTTACAAAATTTCATGTATACAAATACATGTGTTCGTCTCAATGCACTTTAACACAAATATATATATATATATACATATCAAAAGAATAACTACCCAAAATGAGAATGGATGTGACTCACTGGAAGTGCTATTGATATCTCCTCAGTCTTTATCTACAATGCCTAGTTCAATAACCTGTGCGTTGTAAATCCAACGCGCTAAGTATTTCTACTTAATGAGTGTACACGAAATTTAAATTTCATCAATTCATAAAAATATAAAATTGTAAAGCAAAATTTCACGGTTTTCAAATTTTTATAATAAATTATAAAGAGATCAATTTACTAACAAAAACACACAAAAAAATGCATAAAAATAATTTTTCAAGTATGACCTTACAAAACCAATTTAAACTCAATATCTCTCAAAATACAAGTTGTAAATCAATATTTCACAAATTTCAAACTTTTACAGATAAGTTTGCAAGGAAATCAGATTACTATTCAATGCACGCCTAAAACACAACAATTTTCATTTTTGAAGTATATCAACATGATTTTCTTTAATAATGTTCAGTGTCCTTCGTAAACACTGATACGATACCATGGATTGGAAAACGAGTTTCTCCGGTATCAGACACTCGATGACTACCCACCGGATCGTATTCTCATATAATACATAAATTTAGGGACCAGACACTTGGTGTCTCTCAAAGTTCATAAATCCAGTATCAATGTATATAGGCAAATCGGTGCAATACTATTAATATCACCTTATTGGCATGCCAATTACCAATCTCTACCTACCAATGTTCAGGTTTACTCGGGCCCTTATAAATTTCATAGATTACCAAAAATTTTTATGTTTTAACAAATTTTTATTTATCACTAAAAATTTCGTTCGGAAAGTCACAAATAAAATTTCATTCACAATTTTTCTCATTTATCTAAAGTATCAATCTAGGCATCACGAAACACTATTTTTTTTCATGTCATTAACTCATCAAAATTTTATCAAAACTTTCGTGCCCTTCTCCCAATATACATTCGGTCAATGTACTAACTCATCAATTTATTTCCGATTCTTTATTGTTTCCATTCGAAAGTCATTAAAATCATATGCAAACAACATTAAATCACAAATTATCAAAATAATTTCACAAGACCCTTTATATGCATATTTGGCCATGCTTCCATTTTTCATCAACTTGTCAACTTTTTCACCATAAAATGCCACAAAATCATTTATACAAAAATTCACACATAGTCATGAAATCAATTTGATAAAAAAATTTAGACAAATCATATAACTAACATGACAACACCATTGCTAGTAAAAGTGAAAATTTAAAGCAAGTGTACACCAACCTTTTGGGCACTTTCTATTGGTTTTTTATACCTTCAATTTGAGCTTACAACTTCTCTTGTTCCTTCTCTTGGTTTCCTAGAGCTAGTTCTACACCTAGGTTTCAAGAATGCAAAATTCATCCACAAAATCAATCTACTAACTCAAATGTAAAAGTAGTAAGAGGTACATGTCTATGAATGCATCTACATCCTTTCTAACCTTAATTCATTACTTTAAGACATTAAATCCTCAAACCAAACATAATCTAACACATAGGATACCAATTAATCACTTAATTCCAATTCAATATATATACCCAATAATTTCACAACTTCACCATATTTCCACCCAATAATCTCACATCCATTTCTTTAACTTTCTTTTGCACCAAAGCACTCAAACACATCATAAACATTACTAAAACACATTAAAAGGATTGAATGACAATTTACATACCCATTCTTGACCTTAACCAAAATTAACACCCAAACTTTCTATTTCAAAATTTTTTTCTTTCATTCCTTTCATTCCTTAAATACTAATCAATCCAAATCCATCCCAAAAGCTCATACAACTTATTCAAACATTTAAAATCAATTTAACACATGCAAAAACACAAATTGTCCATGCACTAACATAAATGCTCATCACTTCATTCACTTGATTTTCTTTCCAAAAATCATCTCAAACTAATACTATATCTCCTATAAACTCATCCAAATATTAAAATTCATCAAATTACCTAAACTTTTCCAAATTAAGCACATACTAGTATATCACACAACTAAATAATTCACCTAATTCCAAACTCAAAAATCATACTCAAATAGATCAATTAATCATCAATTACTCAACTAAAGCCTTAAACTTCAAAATCAATTAAATTCCATCAACTTTAATATATCAAACCCTAACCTTATATTACTAATTTCTTGACCCAAAGCTTTTTGATGCTTTCCTTCACTTTCAAGCTCAATTTGATGATGATCTAACTCTATTCATGCCATAAAATCCATCAAAACTCATTTAAATTTATTCTAAAAAAAATACCCATAAAAACCCATATCAACTAACATCAAAATAACTCAATTTCACTTACCAATTCTTCTTCACTTCTTCTTGATTTTTTATGGATGATAACAAGGGTCAAAAGTAGATGGAAACCCCCTTGAATCCCCTAGCTTCTTTTCCTTCTTCTTCTTCTTTCACGACACCACTCTTTTCTTTCTTCTTCTCTCGGTTTCACTCATCTCACGAGCTACTCTCTCTCTCTCACAGTTTCTGCTATATTTTTTCAGGTCTCCCTTGCTTTGGTCGAATTGTTTCAACCCTTCATCCCCACTTTATATAGTTCACCCATCAAATGACCATTTTGCCCTTAAAACTTACTTAAAATCACAAAATTGTCATCCATGAGATCTTATCAAGTGTCCTCATCCTTATCCCTTATGTCACGTATTACATTACTATGGTTGCTTGTCCTCACATGTCTATCATTTTTTATCTTTTTTATTTGACTTTTTCGGAACATTCGAATTCGGTTTTTTCGAAACATTTTTGAAATCCTTTCAAAATTTACCGGGGCCTATATTCCAACTTCCTACATACTCCTAGTAACCTTGGTGACTCTTAAAAGTCATTTCATGCTCCTTTTTGGCTCTCTGTAAATTCATTAAATCGCCTCCAATGATTTCCAGATTGATTCTATTTCCATCCAAATCTTTTTCGGAAGTGTCGTTTGAATTTCTAAAATATTTCTTGAGTATTTTCATACTCATTTTGATACTCCTCTAAATTTTCAAAATTTTTCGAAAATCCTTTCGAATTTCCCATGGGATCCGGGAACGACTCCATTTTATTTTAAACTGATTCATTTTTGATCTGTTTCAGTTTCCTTGGACTTTATTACTTATTCCAGAGCTTTTGACATCGGGGTCCGTTTTCTGAAAAAATTTACTATTCATACAGATACTATTCATCTAAAAGTACTATTTATCTGAAAAGCACTATTTTTCTAGAAATGCTATTCCTTCGAAAACACTGTTCATGAAATTTCGGGTGTTACAAAAAGTTATTAGTACATTTTATGATAAAGAATTCATATTAAATTATAAAAAGAAAAGATTTTCAAAGACTAGTGGAATAACTCAAGTTTATAGATAGATAGACCTTATAGCTTCAGACCTGGTCGGTATACCCTGCAGTGTATGGTAAGTGTTGGGAGGGTTAGTCCTACTAACTCTAGGGGGATCGAGTCTGTCATGTCTGTCGTGTCACCGTCTACATTTGTGGGGTATTATCTCGCTATGCGATGTACGATGGTAGTTCCGCCACGTAGTAATGGAATGTCTTTATAGATTTATCACGGTGTGCGATGCTAGCTTTTACACCATGTGACCACCCCTCCCCCCCTCCCCTTCCCTTTTCCCATTAAGAGTGGAGCTGGTTTGGCCGCCCATGTGGTTGTAGCTTCCCTTGGATTCCCCATTAGTGCATTATTTTTAGAGAGAAAAATATACCATTAAAAGCGAGTTTTAGAAAGAAAATATTTTAGGGATTATGAGATATTCTAGCATTTTACGAGATCAATTTATTAAGAGCTTTTGACACTTCACAACAAACAAAACATGAGTTTTTAGTAAAGAAAATGCTTTTAAATAAAAATATTTTTCAAATATTTTTCAGGAGGTAAAATTTTATAAAAAAAATAGTTTAAATAAAAATGCATACACACTCATTAAGCCTATGTAGCTCATAATATTTTTGATTTCATGTCACAAAAACCTTCCAGGTGCAGGAATAAGGGATTAGGGTACGAGTTTGCCTCGTTCATATTAGGTGGGCCAGACGATCGATGATGCTGCATAGTCTCTTTTGTAATTATTGTGATTTTGATTTCCAGCATGTGTTAAGCCTATTTTTAATTGTGAATATATTTTTGTAGAATTCTTTATATTATGATGACGCATGCATGATTTTAGATACCTGAATTATTGAAATATTTTTAATTATGTTTTGAAAATTTATTTTTATGAATTCATACAAGATATTATAAATTTATGATTTATATGATAGCAAAGCATTATAGTTACGGGTTCGCTC
Source organism: Litchi chinensis (assembly GCA_019925255.1). Classification (NCBI taxonomy): domain Eukaryota; kingdom Viridiplantae; phylum Streptophyta; class Magnoliopsida; order Sapindales; family Sapindaceae; genus Litchi; species Litchi chinensis. The sequence continues at coordinate 36,494,047 of CM034463.1, read as the reverse complement.
TACGGCGTTCTTCTGGGTTTCATTAGTTAGACTTCAGAAGGGTTTCGTACGGTGCCCGACAAGACTACTAGATTTGTTAGAGAGAATTCAGATCAAAACCTATCAAGAGAACCCATTAACTCATCCATCCTCATGTTGTTCAGATTCTTGCATTCTTCAATTGTTGCTACTTTGGCTTGAAACTTGTTAGGGAGTGACCTCAACACTTTCTACACTAGTTTACTTTCTAGTATCGTTTCACCTAAAGCAAAACACTTGTTAGATATACCTATAATTTTGCAAAGAAATCAGAAAGTAAATCATATCATTCATTCTCAAATTTTCAAATCTTGAAGTGAGCATTTAAAGTTTGGAACATTTCATATCATCCGTTCCCTTATGAGTATTTTGCAAAATATCCCATGCTTCCTTTACTATAACACAGGTGGAAATCAACTTGAATTGATTTGTATCAACTTCATTGAAATTGCATATAAGGTCTTGCTATTGTAATTAGCAAGCCTATCCTCTTCAGTAGTCCATGACAATTCAGGTTTTAGTGTGATTCTTTATTCATTGCCAATTACAATGGGGTGAGTCCATCCAGTAATAACTACTCGCCATGCCTTTTCATCAATTGACTTGATAAAAGCTCTTATTCTTGCTTTCTAATATGGATAATTTGATTCATCAAGTAAAGGTGGACGAGAGATTGATGTGCGTTCAGTTAACGCTGCCATGCTACACAACAATCAGATTAAAAAATCCCTATAATCTCATTAAGTATGTCTAGTGACCTGCTCTAATATCAATTGAAAATATCTGTTTGCTATAGACTACCAAATTTTTGCAAATGTTAGGATTAATTGATGTTATGACTTATTTTGTTGTAACTTGAGTTATATGTCATAACATGTAATGATAGGCCCTTCTTCCTTATACACTAGGTAGCTTGCTCGACACCCTACGGTGGCCTTTCAGATGGGATCTGTGCCGACTGAAAGGTCCCTGTGAACCTAAGCATCTTACTTTTCCTGAAGACCGTTTTAGAACCCTGAAAACTTATTTTCAACTAAAACAAGTGACAACTTTTTGATTTCTAAATAATCATTTAAAACATAGGATTTACAAAAGTCCGGTAGCATGATGACTGCTTTTCTGAAAAATTCACCTTGTAAACACATGAAGGAAAAACTTGTGCACTTCAAATATTTCTCAAATTCAACTTCTGGGCCTCTGGCCCTCATTCAATTCGAATCACATTCTCATTCTAAAGATAACTTAAAATCCATCAACTAAATAAGACTTAAGTGCACATATGGTTTGCAAAATATAATACAAAATGCATAAGTATGTGTTCTTAAATTAAAGTTTATAAAACATGCAATATGTTCTAGAGAGATGCTAATACATGATATAGTGGAAGTAAACAAACTAGTGTAGTAGCGTCGCACATCAGCCTTTGTGCACCCCTAACAGAGCTCCCTTCGATCTCTGGCTCACACCTACATATGAGGAGAGTTTTTATAAAATACGACAAAGAGTGGTAAGTAATAACTCAATGAGTAGGTACTTATCAACTTATCAACTTGTTTTCAAAATATAAATACACCTCCCAAAAATACTTTTGAGAAAAATAATACTTTGACTTGAATTGATAAAATATAAATTGTGTATAATATAAAAAAAGAAGAAGTAAATTTCACTTGAAAATAATACTAATGATCATAAATCTTTCTTGTAGTACAACTTTCTCGATTTTTGAATTCTCACGTCTAATGACGTGTTTCTTTTTTTGAAACTTGCCTTATAAGGTAACTCAGGGAAACTTATCCTTTGATGACGGTACCTATACATGATAGCAACAGGACTTATACATGTCACTAGGATTGGGGAAATACACTCTGTGTAGTCGCCAATGAGGGACCTTAGGGATCGCGATATCCATTCTACATCAGACAGATCTATACTACCATATACTTGTAAAGAGTGACTGATTGACTTTGACACGAATCCCCCATAGTTAGTGACTCTCCAAACCACTCTTGCCATACACGTATACGGTACTTCGGTCAGTAATCTTTGGGGCTTAGGATACACCATAGACATTAAATTCTTTTTAAGCTACTTAGAACTTTCTTTTCTTTTTACCTCGGAAATACATTGATTTAGTTCGAAAAAATGTTCTCTGGCTTGTCTCTTATCGACATATACATAAACATAAAAAAATTATTTTGCTACTAAAGTATATAAACATTGATAATATAAGTTCAAAGACTTGCGGTATATATAAAACTGAAGACATGCTAAAATAACTCATTTTGAAATAAACAAGTGCAATATGTAAATTGAATTTATAAACTTATAAAGGTTTGAAAATAAAACACACTTACAACTTGCTTTCCAATATATATACAACCACTTGTCTGCGTCCTTTACCAGCTTGCTGCTTCACCTACATTTTAATACCAGAGTGATTTCTTAGTCACAACAATCCATTTGAAATCCTTAACATTCTAGCATACAAAACACTGCCCTCCAATTTACAACAGACGGAGCCCGAGCTGTGAGCTATCGCCCAGTTCGTTCTATGGGAGCCATTGTCCAACTCGCTTGGTCTAAATAGCGAGCTCTTTCAGACTCGCTTCTTTTGTGAGCTACCTCACCATTTTAGCTCGCTCTTCACGAGATACTGTACTTAGCTCAGCTCGGACAGGTTTGGTACGAACTGGGCATATCCCAACACGTCCTTCGAGCTGTTGCCTAGCTAGCTTGACCTAAAATGCAAGCGCTACCCAGCTCGTCAAGATCATCCTTTACGAGCTATTGCCTCTTGCCCAACTTGGACAAGCGTTGCCATGGACTGCAGCATCACCCTGCTCAGAGCCTTTAGCTCATTAGTGAGTTACTATCCTAGCCCAGATCAGCTCGAACTCATGCATCCAAAGTTTTTAACACTTATTTCTAGATTTTACTCTAACAGCACAACCAAAACAATGGCTTAACATTTCAAGACACTTATGACCAATACCTGGTAGCTCACATCGCCAAAACTTACTCTAAACTTAATATTACACTTTCCATTTCACACAAGGAAATTAGAGATCTCGCACTTACCTCTTCAGATCAACCCCAACTTATTGAATCTTCCTTCTAAGCTTGCACACCACTTAAAAGAGCTTGAAAATCACACAGCTAATACTCTAATTTGATAAGTAAGGCCACTGCCCTTCTTGTACACTCTTGATCGTGAGCTCCCCTTACTTCTTCCTCTTGGTAGAAATGTCCTCTTTGGCCGATTCCACTTCTCTCACAGCGTCCCTCTCTTGAATTACTCTTAAGACTTCTCTCAACTGGCTCTCAACAGATCAGAATATATCATATCTGTCTTACACTCAATCACACTCTCTCTCTTTCAAGTATGGTCGAAAGCCTCACCTTTCTTAATAGGCCCCTCTTCCTTATACACTAGGCAGCTTGCTCGGCAACCCCATGATAGCCCTTTAGATGAGATCTGCACCGATTGAAAGGTTTCCTTGAAGCTAAGCCTTTTTATTTTAACGAAAACCTTTATGAAACTCTTCAAAATACTTTTTCAAAATACATTTGTAAATCGGGTTTGATTAAAATCCGGCAGTACTATGACTATTTTTTTTTGGAAAATCCACCTTATAAACCATGAAGGAAAAACCTGTGCACTTCTAAAATTATTCCAGTCTCAACTTTTGATCCTCAAGCCTTCATCAACCCACCATCAATCATAAATACGATTTCATTCAAAGATAACTTAAAAATCCATTGAAGCTAAATAAAACAAAGTGTACATATGGTTCATAAAACATAATATGTAATACACAAAATATGTGTTCTAAAATTAAAGTTTATGAAACATGTATTATGTTCAAAAGATATGCAATACATGATAGTGCAAAGCAAACAAACTAGTGCAGTAGCGTCACGTATCAGCTCTCGTGCACACTCGGCGGAGCTCCCTTTTACCTCTAGCTCCCACCTACACCTGGGGAGGGTTTTTATAAAACATGAGAAATGAGTGGTGAGTAATAACTCAATGAGTGAGTAACGTATCAACTTTGAAACTCGCTGTCGAAATATATATATACACCTCCTAAAATAATTTTAGGAAAAATTTGTACTTTATCTTACATTGATAAGGTATAAAACAAGCATAAAATAAAAAAAAATAATAATTTCACTAGAAACTGATAGTAATGATCTTTATAAATCATAAATCTTTTTCGTCATAAAGCGTTCTTCTTTTTGTGAAATCTTATGTCTAATGACGTGCTTTCTTTCTTTATTGAAACTTGCCTAAATTGGTAACCGAGGGAAACTTATCATTCGTGATTGTACTTATGCATATAAGTAACAGAACTTGCACATGTCACTAGGATTGGAAAAAATCTCTCTGTGTAGTCGCCAATGCGGGATCTCAGGGATCGCGATATCCACCCTAACATCAGGCAGATCTACACTAGCGTATACATATAGAGGGCAACTGACTGACTGACTCTGACACGAACCCTTCATAGTTAGTGACTCTCTCAACCACACTTGCCATACACGCATATGATACTTCAGCCGGTAATCTTTGGGGCTTAGGGTAAACCTTAGGCATTTTAAATCTTTTTAAACTATTCAAAACTTTCTTTTCTTTTTATCTCGAAAATATATTAATTTAACTTGAAAATATTCTGTGGCATGTCTTTTAATAAGTTGCTTTGCTACTAAAGTATATAAACATTGATAATATACAATTCAGTAATTTACATGCGATATAAATATAAAACTGGAGACATACAAACATAGATAATTTCAATATAATAATTTAAAAGTAAACAAGTGCAATAATTAAATTCAAGTTATGAACTTATAAATGCTGTGAAAATAAACCACACTCATTACTTACTTTCCAATATAAATATAACCACTTGTTTGCATCTTTTACTAGCTCACTGTTTCACATACACTTCAATAACAGAGTGATTTCTTAGTCACAACAATCCATTCGAAAGACTTAACATTCTATCATACATAACTTTGCACTCCAATTCATAACGAATTGAGCTCGAGCTGTGAGCTAATGCCCAGCTTGTCCACTAGGAGCTATTGTCCAGCTTGCTTGGCCTGGACAGTAAGCTCCTTCCAGCTTGCCTCTTTTGTGAGCTTCCTCGCCATTCCAGCTCACCCTTTGCAAGCCGTTGCATTTAGTTCAGCTTGGTTAGGTTTGCTACGGACTGGGCATAGCCCAACTCGTCCTTGCGAGTTGTTGCCTTAGCTAGCTCGACCTAAAATGTGGGTACTACCCAACTTGCAAAGCTCACCCTTTTTGCGAGCTATTGCCTCTTGCCCAACTTGGATAGATGCTGAAATGGACTACGACATCATCTTGCTCATAGCCTTTAACTCGTTAGCGAGTTACTGTCCTAGCCTAGATCAGCCCAAACTCATGCATACAAAGCTCTAACACTCTTTCCAGGTTTTACACTAACAACCACATCCAAAATAACAACTTAACAGCTAATACATTCATAACAAATATATGGCAGCTCGCATCATCAACTTATTTCCGACTTAACATCACACATTCCATTTCACACAAGAAAAAGTCCATGAGATCTCGTGCTTACCTCGCCAATTAATCTCCAAACCGATCAGCAAGGCCACTGCCCTTTTTGGGTACTCTTGATCGCGAGCTCCCTTCAATTCAAATAGTTTGCAAGCGTTAGAAATACCTAAAATTAACTCAAGATCTACAATGATAACAAGATTACCTTACTTCTTCCTCTCGGTAGAAACGTCCCCTTTTGCCAAGCTCCACTTCTCTTTCAGTGTCATTTCTTGATTCACTCTTAAGACTTCTCTCAACTGGCTCTCAACAGATAAGAATATATCAGTTCTGTCTTACACTCGATCACATTCTCTCTATTTCTCAAGTATGGTCGGAAGCTTCAGCTTTCTCTCTCTTCAATTTCTCTCAGCACTTCTTCTCTCCATTTACAATACAACTCCACTTTATATAGACTTTTCCAAGATAGTGGATTCCAAGTGTCAATCTCTCATTGACCCATTTTTTTTCACATGGATTGTGTTTCTTCATGAGATCTCATTCCGTGTAATACTCATATACAATCCAAGTGTGCTTGCGTATGAAAAATATCTACTTCACCCTTTAATAACTTTAATTTACATTCTAGCCCCAATAAATTCAAAAAAAAAAAAAATATTCTATGACTCTTAAATCTTCAAATTGACCATAACATACTCTAATTGGATATTTTATCTATTCATTTCATACTACAAGAAATTCTTATCGATATGAAATCATCAATACCTGTTATTCTCCAAAAAGAGTATTTTCGTCCAATAAATTTCGAATTACTCAAAGTCTCTTTGAACAAACTCATTTTCGCTCCGATTCAGTTTCAATTAATTCTAATATTAATTTCGGAGTTTTTACTTCACGAGAGTAGTTTTTCAAAAATTACTATTCACTCGAACACTTTCTGTCCAAAAATACTATTCATCCGAAAAAATAATTATTTTCCAGTAGTTAAAGTTTTGGGTTTTACATTTCTATCTCTCCAAATTTCTCTCGTCACTTTTTCTCTTCATTTCCAAGATAACTCCACTTTATATAGATTTTTTTAAGTTAGTGGATTCTAAATGTCAATCTCTCATTGGTCCATTTTTGTTTCACATGGATTGTGCTTCTTTATGAGATCTCATTCCATGTAATACTCATATACAATCCAGGTGTGCTTGAGCATGGAAAATATTTACTTGATCCTCTAATAATTTTAGTTCACCTTCTAGCCCCAATAATTTCAAAAATATTCTATGACCCTTAAATATTCAAATTGACCATAAATTGCTTTAATTAGGTATTTTATCTCCTCATTTCATACAAAAAGAAATTCTTATGGATATAAAATCATTAATATCTATTATTCTCCAAAAAAAGTATTTTCATCCAATAAACTTCGGATTATTCAAAATCTCTTCAAATAAACTCATCTTCACTCCGATTCAGTTTTAATTAATTCCAATATTAATTTCAGAGCTTTTGCTTCACGAGGTCCGTTTTTCAAAAATTACTATTTATTCAAACACTTTCCGTCCAAAAATACTATTTATCCCAAAAAAAAAAAAAATTTCAGTAGCTAAAGTTTTGGGTTTTACATGTAAACTACGTGTTGTAACAAATTTAATGTGGAAATAAAAACAATAGTAAAGTAAAATCAATATAAGAATATTTTTTAACGTGATTTGGTGTTACCCTATATTCATGAGGTCTTGCCCAAAGAGATAAGCTATTAATGAATATACAGGTATAACCTACTTAACTATTCAATCAAAGTCTCCCTCTTAGAATTGACGTAATATGAAGTACACATTTGTTGGTGTTGTTTCAACATACGCCCTTTGCCTTCATAGGTGACAACAACTTAAACTCCTTTCAACTTATGAATCTGCCTTTTCTCTATGTGGTCAAACGTCTTGTTATCTCAACAAGCACTTACTTTAGACTCTTCAGCCTCACAAGCCTAAGTCTAGCACATAAACTTAGAGCATAAACCTCTCTAATTGTTAAAATGAATATCACTTAATCTCCCAATGTATATGTACTGTTTCCTTCATGAAAACGTCACAAATAAACCATCTAGAGTCAAGAACCTCTTAGTCACCAATACGTGCAGTTTGTAAGATAAACTCTCTCACGATCTACACTTTAAATTGCATATAAAATATTGCAAGCACTCTCAGAGTTTATGCACTTGTATTGCACGACTTGTACACTAAAAAATCCACACATTAGCCTTGATTCTTTGTCTATCTATACACATATGTGCCACACATTTTCTATTAAGAGAATAACCTAAAAGTTAATCATAGAAAGTTATTGATAGAGAATAAAATTTGCATTAATGAGAATCAAACTAAAGAAGAAAACTTCCCTATTTTGTCTCCATTGTCCGAATCTTTAATTCCCATTGTTCTTGCATGTCCATTCCTAGAAATATATATATATATTAAATAAATAAAGTTTCTTGCAAGACAAAGATTAGTCGACAGATAAAATACTTTCCATAGCCATGGAAAGATATTTTTCAAGTTTAAAAGGTCAACGGTAAGAAAATTTTATTATATAATGATATTTCATTTAAACCAAAGCTATAAGGAAATTAAGCACTTTATTCATGGTGATAACATTAATGGACAATCACAAACTCATTCACTAAGTTAGATAAACATCATACAAACGAGAATAAACATCATACAAATGAGAATAAAGCAAATTTGAAATTATTCAGAAAAACTGCACTGGAACCTGTACTGTGAACTGTCAGGAAAAATTTGTTATAACATTAAAATTGATGTTGCAATATTAATCTGCATGTTATAACTCAAACAATAATAACACAGAATATGAATACATTGCAGTCCATATAAACATTTGTTTTCTATAATTGTATTGCACAAACAAAGTCATTCAATAAAGCCCAATGCCATATGATACCAATAATATAAGACAATGATGCCATAAGGTCAACTTCAACACACATATGCACTAATAGTGGTTGCTATTGTTAGGATTTGTACTCTAAGAGCTTACAATTTATAAATATCTAAAGAAATAATAAATAAAATATGTTTTGTTTTATTCAATCTATGTGCATTTATATAATGTTTGCTTATGTAGTATCAAATTAAGTATATATCTATTATATACAAGATGATTTAATTTAATATTAGTAATCTAAAGAGTTTGTAGAAAACAAACAAAGTTGTGCATTTTGTTTGTAGTAAAGCTACAATTGCGATTCATTTTATATTTGATATAATGATCTTATCCCAAATCCTTCATGTAACGACATAGAAATGGAAACACTTTATATAATAGAGGTTATATAGGATTAGAGCACAATGAAAATGAATTTTTTATTAATATCCATTGAACAAAGAAATTTGTAGTTATCAACTTGATGATCATATATGGATTGATATTAATTCTGAATGTTTTATGTACTCCTATTTATTGAGTTATCTTTTGATTTACATGGTGGGATTGTTATCAATTTACTGTCAATAAACTTCGTACTTTGGAGATATGATTTAATAAATGGTTTGGAATATTCTACACAATAGTGAAATCCATTCCTATGAGAAATTGATGAGTAGTTTCTTTAAGTGTTGATTTAGGTCTTGAACATGATTCTAAAAATAATTACTCACTAATTGATTAGTTAGACAACAGTTAACAACTTATTGATTATTCGACGATTAATTGACAAGTACTATTTGAGAAAATATTATTATTTTTTTTTAAATCTGAGGGTGTAAATTGATATTTTTTTAAACATCAAGGGCCAAAATTTAGATATTAGTGTAATTTCATCAAACCTCAAGGAAGGTTTGTGTAATTTGCCTTAATAAATATACAATCTTAAACACATAAACCTTATTAGTCGCTGTGCTCCACCTCTCTCTCTCTCTCTCTCTCTAAAACCACTAGACTTTTTCTTCATCCCTTCTTCTTTATTCTTCTCATTTTTCGTCACTGCCATACATTCTTCCCTTTTACCGGATCTACTATCGTGTGTTCTTTTTCTTCATCGGATCTGCCACTGTCATGCGTTCTTCTTCTTCTTCTTCCCTTTTTCTTCTTATCTCATTCTTCTTATTTTCTTCCATTCAGGTATGATGCTCGTTAGATCTATCGCCGTCGGTATCATGTCGGTCAGTAATTAGTTAGCCAATTTGGTCGATTGACAAGCGGTCTAATTTTGGTTGCCAATCTCACCCTTATCAGATCAGTAGCATGCTTGTCGAAGTTTTACCTCCAAAAATCGATGATTTTTGAAACATTGGTTTTGAACAACAAAATCACTCGACTTTTTGTTTATGAGTAAATGGAAAGGTAAATTCATAAATTGTTATGAATATATTATTCATTAGAGAATTAATGGTACTTAGCTCTAATTAGAAACTAGTCGTGGAGAATCAAATTGTAAACCCCTATTCTTGATATTTCATCTCCTAGTATTAGAAGTTAGAATATAAAAATGGTCAATATTTATAATAAAAAAATCCAATAAAGGGTAAAATAGTCTTTTTCTACAAATAAAGAGATCAATATCAAAAAAGAGCAAATTGGTCAATGATAAATTAAGTAACTATAATATAAAAGTGAATAGAATAAATTATTTGCATGAATTGTACAAATTGATAAAAGTAGTGAGGAGAATATGAAATTAATGCATAATTGGAAGACAATTTAGTTAAATTTCATATGATGGCATAGTATGTAAATAACTAACAAACTTCAAGATTAATTATATAAATGCATGCCTATATATACAAGTGTTGTCTTCCAACACTTAGGAAAATTTCAAAAGAAAATTGAGAGAGAGTTGAGAGGGGTGCACGACAAAGAGAGGGAAAAGAGAAGAATCAAGTCATTCCAAACCAAAGTCAAGCTTCTAAATCAAGTGTCCAAGCCAATTTGAGTTAGAAGAGCAAAACTTAATCAAGATTTAGGTAAGTTTATCATCTTATTCTTCACTTTAATGATGTTAGGGTTTGCTAGTGTGTTGGATGGTTGGATTAGATTTTGTTATAGTTAGGATAAGAGTTTGACATTCAAATCAAGTCTAGATTCTTAATTTAGTGACAAGGAAACTTAATGTATAAGTTAAGAAGCTTGAATGGCAAGATAGGGTTTATATAGTAGAAACCCCAACTTATGATTTAAACTAGTAAAGAGTTAAGTAGGTTGCCTATAACTTGTTTGATGAAATGTTTGAAAGAAGTATAACTTGAAAAATTGAAAAGAACAACATGTGGATGCATGTGTGTGTGTCACGGCCAAAGGGAGAGTGTGTGAATACTATTATGTTTTAATATCTTTGAGCTCTAAATCATGCATAATTAATGTTAGAAAAACATATAGGAGAGTTAGAATTGAAAAAGAAAACTAGATTGGATTGTTTGTGCATTTCGGCTTGATGAAGGGCATCAGCTTATGCATGTGTTTTGTTGGTGTTTATGATGTATTTAGGGTCCTAAAAACATGTATGAGTGAGTAGGAATTAAGGTAATTAAAATGGATATACATGGGTGCATGAATAGCATACAAACTAGTAAAGAATAAAATGATAGTATAATGAAAGAGTAGACATTTGAAGAGGTTATAGAGACCTGCACTAATTGAGCTTAGTTGGGGTTGTTTTAGACCTCAAAACATGCATAAATAACATAGCAAACCATAGAAATTTGAAGGAAAATGTTTGGATAAAAATTGAGTAAGTTATAACCTAAATAGTGTAAATACGTAGTTGTGAAAGTTGGTTGAAAAGTATGAAGGAATTGGTGGGTCTTGAAGGTCAAATGTGATTATTGGAGTACTAAAATGATAAATGAATGATGTGGGAAGCTTCGACGAAGAAACGGAAGTGAAAAGCCCATGGATTGGGCTGTGTATACTATTTGGTAACGAAGGGGTTAAAAATGGTGATATTTTGTTTCACGCTTCCTGCGACCAATTCGAGCATATCGGGATGTCCCTAGGTGAAAATAAATATAGTTCGTAAAAAGATATCGAAATCTTAGAGCATCGGTCGAGTCAGAGCCTAGGTGGGAAGGTTGTAGGAAAAACGATTTTCGATAAAGAACTTTATGAAAACCGTTATTCAATAGTTTGGAATAACATGATTTAGCAAGGTTTTGAGTGAGATTATGTTATGTAGGTGAGGAGCAGGCTACTGGAGCACGGGAGGCTCGTTGACGGATATAGCTTGCTTGACAGGAGGTAAGTGTCCTATCACTTACAATTTCCTTTATTTATATTTTCAATTATGAGTTATGTAGTTCCATTTCTTTTTAAAAATGATTAGTTAAACTTTGAGAAACGATCCCTACATCGGATCTTGAAAAGAGTTTTCGAAACGAAGTTGTTTTGAAAATATTCGAGTAAAGAATTGTAGTTAAAGATTTGGAAGGAAATCAATTTTTATACTAAATGTACCTAATAGAAAAGAGTTTTGAAAAACCATGTATATACCCTCTATTTATATGAGATTTAGCGCTATGCGGCGATGCAGAAAATTTCGTTCGTAGTTGCTCAGTTTTTAGAGTATCTAGCGCTACGTTGTGATGCAGAAAATTTCGCTCGCAGTCGTCCAGAGTTATAGTTCATACATAGCACTACAATGATGATATAGAAAATTCCGCATTGTAGTTGCTCAGATTTGAAATCGTCTTACACTATGTTGGCGATGCAGTAAATTCCGCTTGTAGTGGTTGAGATATCTCAATAGCTTTACGGTTGGTGTCAGTAGAAATTGCCACGTGATGGTTAGAGTACATTAGGGGTATACGTGGTGTTTTTAGAAAGAAAGGTATTCTAAATCAAAGATTTGATATTTAATTAAGTTTATGAATCGCTATGTAATTATACTTCATATTACTTTATATAATGAACTAATGTCTTTGCTTTTGTGTAGTGTGTATATTCTACTAGATGTCTTAGCAAGTGATTTTGCATCAAGGAAACCATCATCGGACAATTTAGGTGGGAAATTCGACGACTACATCAAATAAATAAATATATGTTGTGATTGTAAATAACATAACTAAGTAAATGCATGGCTAGAATATAGATATTCGAATAATTGTAAACTAATGGTATGATATGTGTATACATATTTTAAATACTTGCATATGATTTATGTCCATCACCAAATGTTTGATAATTGAGATTGTATTATGAAAGTGATAGAAATGTCGGTTTGTGAAATGGATTGAGAATATGCATGGTTGTGAATAAAAAAAGTTGGGTGGTGATTGAAAATAGTTTGAAGTGTTTCCTTTTTTGCAGGTAAAATTTGAAAACCTTAATAATACAGCCGTTATGTTGTTGAAATTTTTGTAAAATTTTCTTCAATTAAATGTGAAAAATTTTTACCAACCCAACTATTTTCAAAAGAAATGGAAATTGATTTAGTTAAAGTAAAGTAAACGAGTAAAATATCTTAAGGGGTTCGCTCTGCGGGTCTCTTGACCGAGAGTAAGGTTATAAGAGATTTGTTGGAGTGCCCGACAAGACTCTCCAGATAAGAGCCTATAGAGATTCTGGTTCGGGTCTTGTAACAAACTATATGTAATGATTAGATTGATGGACACTGAACAATTCATATTGTGTAAAACATCTGCAATTTTGAGAGTGTAACCTTAGATTTTTAATGGAGTAAATCTAAGGTTAATAATAGTGGATTATTTAATTAAAGAGTCTTAATTAAGGGTAAATTTTAAATTACCCCAAACTTTTACCTTAAAAAAAAAAAAGAAATGACCCCAATGTTTCGAAAATAGTCATTTTCCACCTTGCTGTTACATTTTCGTTAGGGGAAGCCATTCTCGTTAGTAGGATAAAGATAAAATGGTAAATGAAGCCTTTAATTAAACATGAGTCAATAAGAAAATGATAAAAAAAAAAAAAAAAAATAGATATTCACCGTCCATCTTAATAGTTTGAAAAAAATTAAATAAAAATTTAAAATTTAAAGAATTAAAAAACAAAAACAATTAAATTAAAAAATTACAAAGAAAAAACTGGTGGAGATCTAGATCTCCACCGTTGATGGACTGTAAACCCCTAGTCTCGATTTCTTCAACTCCCTAACGTTATAAATGTAATTAGGAAGTTTAAATAAGAAATCTAGTAAATACTAAATTAAACCAAGTTATCGAAGAGCAAACGCTCGTTCGAGAATATCACCATAATTAATTTAGTGAAGAAAAATATCAATGAAAAGTAAAATAATTCATCCACAAATCATAGACAAATTAAAGAAAACAATAGGAGTGGGTACACAATTGAAAATTTTAGGATTTGTTATTTAGAATAAATGACTAATCACTAATTTAAATTTAGTTAAAGAGGTGGATGATAGTCAAAACAAATCAAAGGGGCAAGCTTGATATTCCATAAAATGTTAATGAGATATATAAACCAATCAATTAGAAGCAAAATTATCAAAGAAATAAAAGAGGAAGGGTGCAGCAGTGAATTAAGCAAACAAGAGAGGAAGTTGTGTGAATTTGGAAGAGATGAAGTCAAGGAATGCAATTATTGAAAGGTTAAGTGATATATATATGTGACACTTAGCTAATTTTTGTGACAAAAAGAAGCAAATCAGCCGTGCACAATCAGAAACAAAACAGAGCAGACATGAGAGGAAAGAACAGAACCGTGAAGCAAGAGCAGAAGTGACGGCCAGAAGAGAAGGGAGAAGAAGGACCATCCAAGCCACCTTCCCAAACTTCACACCACAACCTTAAGGTCTTCCGAAGCCCATCTAAACCCTCTAAACAAGAGTCTAAGTGAGATATCATCTTTCCTTTTCTTCTTACTTGCTGAAAATTTGAAGTAGTTGAGCTGTAGAGAGTTGTGCAGAATTTTTCTATGTTGTGTTGGGTGTTCTACACTTCAAACAAGTGTAGAACCCTAACTAGATGATATGGAGTTTAAATGATATATTGTTGTGTGTTAATGGTAGCTTAGAGTTGTATAAATGGGCTGCCATAACCTTGATAATAGTGAAAACAAAAATATGTTTTCATGCACTCCAACTAGTTAACAAAAATTTTGTATGAGTTGTGAGTGTTTAAATGACAAAGTAATGTTTGTGTGTGTGTCATGACTATGAAGACCAATAGAAAACCTCTTAGATTAGATGATTTTGAACTCAAATTTAGGCATAATTGAGGTTGGAAAATCATAGAAAAGCATGTAGAAGTGGTAGAAGTTCAAAAGAGCTAGTTTAGACAATTTTGTAATCCCGAGCTCAAATCTTGAGAAAGAGAAAAACTATGAAAAACTGACCTATATGGGGATGTTCTACACCTCAAATGATGCCTAGGAGTCATAGAAAATCATAGGTTTTGAAATGGATCGATTCCGAAAAAAATTGCTCAAGTTGCGGCCAAAATAATGTCGTTAAAGAGTCGATAGGTGAAATAACTATGCAAACGCAATTTTTATTGCATGGAGTGAATTTAGTTGATCATAATTAGGTAAAAGAAGTTTAGATACGAAAGAAAAACCAACGTCACTCGTCCGACATGGCAAAGTATACAAAAAAAGTGCCCGAATCAGGGCATTTCTCTTAGTTTTGGCATAGCAAACGATAGAATTTTTCAATGAAATTTTTCGTGTGACCAGAGTGTGAGATAAGTGAACCATAGGAAAAAGAACGAAGGAAAACGAAGCCCCAAGCAGGGTGCTGTGCTGTATTCTGTTACGGGCTGTCAATGAAGTTTAAAAATTTTGATTTTTCGTATTGGACCTCTAAAAATTATACGGACTGTGTGGGGGTATCCCTAGGGGTCCAAAACTGAAACTTTTACGAAAAAATCGGAATTAGAGAGTCTCGGTTGAGTTAGAAACAAGTTAGGAGGCTATAATGTAAAAGAGTCTTTATTTGAGGATATTAATTTAAAGTTGAGTTATGAAAGGGTCACAAGTGATAATAAGAAATTATCGTGTAGGTGACGAGCGAGTGCACAAGGTCCGAGAGACTCATCAAGACGCTTGATGTGGATTTGCGCGGCTTCGAGGTAAGTATACTATCACTTATGATTAAATTCCATTTTCTAGTGTTACATATTGTATATAAATGTTAAATGAGAATGAAAATGATTTTTTAATATCAAAGTTCAAGTTTGAGTATATGGGTTCTTATGGAATCCATAAAGTAATTTAAATCAATACTAAAATATTCTAAAAAGAGTTGAATTAAGAAAGTTTTGATGAGTTCCAAAAATAGTTAGTTTTGTACTTTTGCACTTAGTAAATTTAGTTTTAAAATCCATGTATATACCTTAAGATATAATAAGATTTAGTGCTACGTGACGATGCAGAAAATTCCGTCCGTAGTTGCTCAGTTTTACTAGAAAGTATAGCGCTACGTTGCGACGCAGACAATTCCGCACGTAGTTGGTTATTTTACAGTTTAGCACTACGTGGCGATGCAGTATATTCCGCTCATAGTCGTCTAGAGTTCTAGCACTACAATTGCGATACAGAAAATTCCACGTTGTAGTTGCTAAGTTATGAGAATTATCACCCTACGTGTGATGCAGTAAATTTCGTATCGTAGTGGTTGAGATACCGCAGTAGTTTCACATTGGCGTTAGTTAAAATTGCCCGTGATGGATAGAGATCGAGTACTTTGAGGGTATACATGGGAAGTTTTAAAGAAAACCTTAAGATTTGTAAATCTTAAGAAACTAAGTTTATCGTTTATTTCATTAGTGCATAGTATATTATATGATTTTGTTGCACTAACTCGTTTGATGGTTGTGTAGTTTATTTATATCTTTGAGCGTTGTCGTAGGACGGTGGGGTGACGACACTCTCTTTTCATATATCTATAGGTGGGACGAGTCACCAAAAACATATTATGTAAATTATGTATATGGTTGTATATTATATGATAACTATGACACCTCTTATTTTTGGGATTGTATATATGTAAGTGTAATTGTAAATTTTCATGAGTTTTATGCATGATATATATATATATATATATATATGTATACTTTAGCATGAGTTCATGCTTGGGTTTGTAGAAATTGTGATGAATAATGTATGTTTGTGGATAAAGAAGTTGGGAGGAATTAAGATTATAGTCGAAGTGTTTATTTACTCACAGGTAAATTTTGGATTTGTAAAAAATGCAGCCGTTATGCTGCCAAAATTTTTTCAAAATCGTTTTGAAGTAAATTTGCGAAAAATTTTATCACTCCCAACTGTTTTAAGAAAACCAAGTTCTTAAGTTTAAACGAGTAAACCGACTAAGAAAGTTAGGGGTTCGCTTCTCGGGTTTCTTCAATCCGACGAGTCGGGTTCAGGAAGTCCGTTGAAGTGCCCGGCAGGATCCTCTAGACGAGAGCCTAGATAAGGTCTGGTTTGAGTCCTATCATGGATTGTCTATCAATGGTGGACATCTAATCTGGATCTCCACTAGATAGGGGATGAAGAATAGCTTGAAGAACAACTTGAAAAACCCCCTTGCATTTCCTCCTCCAAAGCCCCGATTCAGATACCCATTTACTATAAAATTAATTTCACATGCCAAAAATCTTGTTAAAAAAGAGCCAAATAAAAAAAAAAAAAATCAAGAACTGTTCTAATCTTCAAAAAAATCAACTAAAAAACCTATGTTCTAGGTTCAACAAAATAAACAATAAAAAGAGGGCATTTTGTTTCATTGATCAAACTTAGAACATGTTTTTTCATATTTGGTTTTTGAAAAAATGAAATTGAAGAGAGATGATGAAGTTGAACAAGCAGATCAGAGGATGATGAAATGTTGTTGGGTGGGTGGTTGATGAAATGTTGTTGACATTGTTGATGAATGTGGGTGCTGATGAAGTTGAATATGATTAATTGGCTCTATATACACATTAAATTTAAAAAATTATATTTTTAAAATGACGTTGATGGACGGTAGAAATCATTTTAGAAAATTATTAATATTTTTTTATATTATGAATTTTTTAGTTTTTTAATTTTTAATCTTTCTTTTTTTAAAAAAAATTAATCTCCATGGTCCATCTTGTGATGAACGATGGAGATTTGATTATTACTTTTTATTTAATTATTTAATTTATACTTATTTTTTAATTTATGCTTAATTTTTTTAATTTTTTTTAAATTGATCTTCACCATCCATCTTGAGATGGATAAATAAATGGTGAAGATTTGATTAAAAATTTTTTATTTAATTTTTTAATTTTTTAATTTATTTCATTTAATTTTAATTAAGTTTAAACTGGGGCCAAAGTTGGGGTGAAAAAAGACAATTTTCAAAACATTGGGGTGGTTTCTTTCTTTGTTTTTTCAAGACAAAAGTTGGGAGGTAATTTAGAATGTATCCTTTAATTAATAATTATGATATTATTGGAACTTAAGATTGTAAGTCCATTTGATCCTTTTGTTAGCTCATAGTCACTATAAAAAACGAGAAAAGAAGACTATGATTGGAGCATCCAATATTATGTATTATATGTGTAACACCATTTTGTTCACTTAATATTTAAATAATATTGATTATTTGAATTAATGAGTATTTAATTAATAATTGTGAATTATTAATTATTTAATTATTTATTTGCAGATATTATAAGTTCAGATCCATATGACTACATAAAATAATTAATGATTTTGATTCATTCGATTTGATAGTCATGGAATTTAAAAAGTCAAAGTCAATGGAAGATTATGAATCTTCATTGTTTTGGAAAAATGATCATCTAATTATGAATTAGATTTTCCAATTCATCTAATTATAAATTAGAATTTTAAATTGGAAAAAGGATCATTTAATTATGAATTAGATTTTTCAATTTAAAAATTGGATCATTTGATTATGAATTAGATTTTCTAAATTATAAATTAAATATTCTATATTAATAAGGGAATATGGTTCCTTGTCAAATTAGAAAACCTTAAATTGATTAATATAAAAGGATGTTTTATATTTAAAATCAATTGATCAAACTTTTTTTTTTTTTTTAGCTTGGTATAAATTTCCTCACCCTACTAGCATAGCACAAAAGAAAACACAAAACCCTAAAAGTTTAGGGTTGGCCGCACCACATAGAAGGGTCGAACCTTTCGTAGAGTGTATCAATTCATGATTTTCTTATGCCATAGGTTTTCTTTGAGAAAGAAAGTGAATGAATTCTTCAAGATCGTGCCTATACACTGTTTCTTCGTGAAGAGTTGTAGAGAAAGATCAAGTGATGAAGAAACTGAGAATAAAAATCATCAATTTAATATTCATGCAATGTAAGATTTAATTTTGTTATTTTAGATTATTGAATTATCATAACTAGCATTAATAAAATACACTTTTGTTTGAAAAAATTATTTAAAATTCATGTTTTCACATTAATCTAAAATCGATTTTTCCCATTAGCTATAATAGTGGAACTAGAGACCTTTGATGTATAAAATGGGGTTCATCTTTTTAAAGAACCAAAATGGGGTTTTATAGAACCAACCAACCCATACACTCATAAATCTTCAGATGAGAATGGTGGCTATCATCTAGGTTCAAACCTAGATGTAAACCTCTGGCTTCGTCCAAATGTTGAAGATTTGGGTGATCTTCAACCTTTGAATATAGGGGTTCAACTTAGACCTTCCATTTTAATATTTCATTTTTTTTCAATTTAAAATTTTAATATTTGAAGATCTTGATATATCTGTATTATAATTTTTTTAAAATTTTTTTTAAGTAATCCAACTCATGGAAGATTCCATTTCAGTTCATGAAATTATTAATAATAATACAATGTCATAGAAAACTAATTATATTAGTTATTTTATATCACTTAGATGCAAAGAGAAACACACTTTTAAAATGAATCAATACTTTAAAAACATTAAAAAACCACTCAATTTAACAAATAAAAATACCTTTTCACATATGACATTTTATGTCAACTACAAAATTCACGTAAAAGCTTAATGAACCTTCTTTAAAATACATTATTAACTATTACAACCACAAAAATTTTCAATCGCACACCATTCAAATATTTAAAACAAATTTTTAAAATAATATTGGGTGTTCGATTTTGCATTGCTGCAATTGAAATTGAAAATCTGTGACAAACCTTAAACCCTAAACCTTAAATCTTATACCTTTGGTAGTAGGGGCGGACCCACCATTGGGTCAAGGGGGTCACGTGCCCCTCTTAAATTTTTTTAAAAATTAATTGGGTTTACTACATTAGTTATTAGGTATATAAATATATAAATATAATGTCATAGTATTACACCAAAGACAGAATAGTACTAACGGTTGAGGCATGCATTTCTCCCTTGTTGCCACCACAATTCGATCACGAGCACCAACAAAAAGAGTTTGCTTTTTTCTCCCTTTATTGTAGTAATTTAATATATTATTTTAAAAAATGTCAAATAGAAGCACAGAAAAGGGGAGGCTTTGATGGTTCTACATATCTTCCTTTTTACCATGATTTATACTTTGATTCCCATTTTCTCATAAATGTTTTTTTTTTTTCCCTCTTTTATTCACTCATAATTGTTGCTTTGTCTCATTAATGTGTGTGTATGTGTGTGTTTTTTTTTTTTTTTTTTTTTTTTTTTTTTTTTTTTTTTTAATGGCATGGATTTTTTTCCTTCTATCCACCATGGTTCAATCATTTTTCATATCAAAACATTTTACTTTTTCTCATTTTTTCCCCATTACATTTCAATTTGTTTCCCGATCAAAACATTTTTTTTTTTAACTTTCCATTATTTAAAACTGATCTTCAAATTTGAAACATTTTGACTTCACAAATTATTATACTCATTTTATTTTTTTTTTTATCGCATAATATATTATGTTTATACGAACTAGAGAATAAAACATACAATGTTGTTTAATCTTTATAGGTCTCGATTTATTCACGATTATTAGTTTGCATTATTTTTCTTTTACATAAACTATTTTATATGATAAAATTCTTAAATAAAAAAACTCACATGAATTATAATTTGTTTTATATTTTATTTTTATTTTACTTTACTTTGTTATAAATCACATACATTTATTAGGTAAAAGACTTCAAATGTAGTTTGATTAGTAACTTTAATAATAAATATATATAGTTTGATTATATACATTTATTTGCAATTTAAAGAGCAACTCTTATTATAAAAGAGACATATCTCTAAATTAAATTTTTATTTATTTTTTAATAATATGAAATGTGAACTTTTTTCTCTAACAAAAATGGAGCTAACTAGTGCACAATCAACTCATAATTGATAAGTTTTTGCTTGTACACTTGTATTAAGAATGTTATTTAAAAAAAAAAAAAATTGTTTATAATCTTGTAAAAGATAAAACTATATATCCCATAATGATTATTCATTTTAGCTATTTTTATTTCATATAACGTCTTTCTAGTAATTGAATGAAATATTACAAAAAAAATTTCATATAGCTTAGTATTTTGATATTATAATTATTATATAAAAGTATCATTTCTCATATAAATTTCTGGGTTCACCACTGTTTAATAATAATGTTTGTGTGGTGGTGGATGTTTGGTGGCAGTGATCTTTTGGTGTTGACAAAATCTAGTAGCTGCGCTTTGGACCTAGATCGTCATCTGGGTTTGAATGGTTCTAGAACCCAAATGATGATCTAGGTTCGATTTGGTTGTGATGTTTGTATGGTCGTGGTGATATTGTTGACATGTGATGTTGAAGAAGATGAAGGCAGCGTGGTGTAATTTTAATTCTATCTAATACTATTACAATATGATATAAAGTGTCAAATAAGTCCTTTCATTTAATTTGTTATCCCCATTAATTTTACAATTTTTGTCCTTTCTCCGTAAACCTAACACTCATCCATTTACCATTTTACATTTTATATGCGACTGAAATGGGATTGCGGAGCAGAAGGATGTTGGAGGGAAATTAATTATAGGATGAAGATTGAATTTTTTAACGTCATCAATCATGTTCAATGATGAGATGGATCTCTGTTTTCAGCTTTTCCTGTCTTTGTTTAATCCAAAAATATTAATAACGTGGTACAAGAGAGAAGCAACAGGGTCATCACTCATGCTAAGGTCCTGTTTTAGTGGGTAATTTTAGAGTTAAAAAAATGGTTTAAATGTTGCTGGTGAGATTTTTTACGCTAAATGCACACAATTCTGGAGTTTCAGTTAGTCTGTTTATGCAATTCAAACCATTTAAACATTAAACTTTAAAAGATTTGAAAGGTTGGAATCCTGAAAGCTTCACCTTTATTATTATGTTATATCCTGTGGTCATTAATGTCTCAAAATTTAATTAACGGGTACTGTTTCCAAATCTATTCTCTTCAACCACCCATAATCTTTACAGTACCCAAAAACATAATGAGCATGAGAAACCTACAATGATATATATTTTCCTACATATTCATATAGCTAAGCTGTATATGTCACCGCTTCAGAATTCACAGAATCGACATACCAATACTCTAATACCAGCCATGGCAGCAGCCTCGCAAGTGAAGTTGAAACTTGTTATTGACAAAAAGGCTAACAGAGTAGTGTTTGCAGAAGCTGGCAAAGAGTTTGTTGATTTTCTCTTCTACCTCCTAACATTGCCTGTTGGCAATGTTATTAATTAGGCTTTTACAAGAGAGAGGTGAAGTGGGTTCCCTAAGTGACCTTTATAGAAGCATCCAAAATCTTTGTGAAACCTACAAGCAACCAAGCCTAAAGAAGGACTCAGTGCTGAATCCTAGAGCTTCCATATGTGCTGGTGCCAATAAAATCCCACTTATGCAGTCTGATCACGAACCGAATACCCGGAGAGTCTACATGTGTCCTGGTCATGATAGTGTGTCTGATGTTCCAGGCTTGTTTTGTCCTCAGTGCAACTGGTTGATGGACAGGGAGAAACCTTATGTTGCTCCTGCCAGAGCAAGCTCAGGTTCAGTGGCAAAGGGTGGTTTTGCAAAAGGGGTGGTGACATACATGGTGATGGATGATTTAGAGGTCAAACCGATGTCTACAATTTCTTCCATTACTTTGCTGAACAAGCTTGATGTTAAAGAGATGTCGGCTCACTTGAAGGGAGGGTCGTTGTTTTGGACATGAACAAAGTATGTGATCGAATTGCCTGATTCATCTTGTGATTTGGTAAGTTTATAAAATAAGAGGTTAATTTGTATTAATAGAGTTTAGAGAATGTAGATTGCATGATGGTTGGTTTATTGTCAGGGTCTGAAGCTGCTGAACATCTTTGGAGTGCAAGAACGTATTAACAGGTGTTTTCCTTACCGTGTGAAAGAAGAAAAGCCGAAGTACTGTGTGGAAGAAAAGAAGCCGAACCTGGCTGCCGAAGTTGCCAAAGTTGGTGAAGCTTTTTTCCTTGGTGCTAATATGGGGTCTGCATGTGGCTAGCGTTGTGGGCCTTGAACCATTTGTCTTTTTTTCTTTTTCTTTTTTGGTTGCATCTGTGAACCAAGATTGGAAAAAATTCTGTAATAATTCAAAGTTACGAGAAGAAAATTTTCTTGAATATTACTCCATAACACGATATGCAAAAACAATTTTAATTTAAATTTGGGTTAATTTACACTTATAGTTGGGATAAATCTAACTTCACGCTTATAGTTTGAAATAATAGCCAAAAACCCCAGACGTAAAAAATCGCTAAGGAGCCTCCAATACTTAATAAAAGTAATAAAAAAAAACCCCATCGTTTATAAAAATAGCCAAAAAATCCCTATCATCAACTTGGATGTTAAAAGTCAATGTTTGACCTTTAGCCAAGAAAGACAAAATCGTCAATTTACTGTAAAATAAGTTTAACAAAATTGAACAAATAGATGAGTGTCACGTGCACACTCCAGGTGAAGACTATATTTTTAAAATAATTAATAATTAAAATAATTCAAAAATATATTTTTTAAAATCATGTCCATCACATAATTTAAAAAAAATAAAAATAAAAATAAAAATAAAAAATTTCATTTCTCAAAAAACACTTCTTTCTCTTCTTCTTTGATATCTTCTTCTTCTTCTCCTATTCTTCTCAAACCTTATCTAGGTTCAAAATTAAACCCTAATGTGAACCTATATTTGGTTGGATTTCGAACCCATATGTGGTTCACATTTGGGTTCGATTTCAAACCCGGATGTTTGCATCTAGGTTTGATTTGAAATCCAACCCAGATATGGGTTCACATTTGGGTTTGATGTGAACTAAGGGTGGCAA